>PVJA010016310.1:24664-43910 GCA_004027025.1 Myocastor coypus | reverse complement strand
AAAAAGGTAATGTGGATTTAGAAAGGTTAATGTTTAATTGTTTGATCAATCTTATATACCTATATGTATTAATCTAAACTGATGTGATGATGAAAATATGTAATATAAACATTGTTAAATTTAAACAATAAAAAAATCGAAAAAAAAAAAGAAAATTAGTAAAATAAAGATAAGCTTCCTAATTTTTAAAAATGAACAAAGGATATGTGCAAGGAATCTCTGAATGAAAATATGCAAATGACTATCACATTTTTTAAGTATACAAACTCCTAATAAATCAGTGAATTCAAATTAAAAAAAGAAAAGAAAAGAAAAGAAAATAGCACACAAACCATGTCAGTTTTCCTTAGAGATATCTGGGCTTATTTTGAGTTAAATGAAATTATAAAGCACTGTTTTAAGATTATGTAGATAACTTGAATCCCTGAATCCAGATAATGATACAAAATGGAAACTTCTGTCTGTTACAACATTTAGTGTATGTTGGTTCATTGAATAAATGCAAATTCTCATGTGCTGGCTATGCCAAATGCAGCAAAGCTGGGAACTTCAGGTAATTTGTTGCCTGAGTGTTCTGCAAGCCAAGCAAGCATTTCTAATAAATTTCAACTTCAGAAATGAAAAAAAATATGAAAGGATGGATTGGCATATTACTGGAGGGGAAGATGCAAGTAGATCTGGGAACAGCTGGGGTCAGAGGACTGAGCTCCACTGAGGCTCAGAGCTCCATCTACCTCTCACTTCCTCTCCTCATGTGCAGGTCAGTTTCAACCCCTCTCATTGCAGAAAAGCCAATGAAACCTAGATTTTGTGATTGATAGCCCGCCCATTATTTGGAGTTTTCTTTTACACAAATAATCTAGAGAAGAATTCTAACTTGTCCAGTGTGGGTTAGGTGCCTATTTCTGGTTTACTTAGTGAAAATCATGTTAAACTGAAATAGATGTTAAAGACTATATATATATATATATATATATATATATATATATATATATATATAATTCTAAGAACGAATATATTGTGCTGCACGGTTGACATATACCTGTAATTCCAGATATACAGGAGACTGAGGCAGAAGGGACCCTGCCTCAATATAAAATTTCAGAAGGGCTGGGAATGTACCTCAGTAGGTTTGATTCCTAGCACTGAAAAAAAAAAAAAAAAGAAAGAAAGAAAACTCATGTTGCCATGAAGACCTATGTACTCCTCAGATAAAGAAGAACTACTAGGCTAGTAAGATTATCTACTATAATTACTTCTCACCAAAATGTCTTAAAGGTACTTGTTAAAATGCCTAGATGACCTCCAACTTCAAAGAATCTGAGTGATGATGTTGATGCAATTTAATTATTTAAATTGACAAAATTGTATGTTTATTATATACAATGTATTTTAACGTAGATATAGATTGTAGAATGGCTAAATTGAACTAATTTACATATACATGATCCCACATTTTTACCTTTTTATGGTGACTACATCTAAAATCTACAAAATATACTTTCTTAGGAATTATCAGGACTACAATGCATGATGTTGAACTTTAGTCACCACGCTTTACAAGACCTCTGTCGAACATATTCTTACCATCTAACTGAAATTTTATATTGTTTGACCACATCTTTAGTTTGTCTGACTGTAGTGCATTCTCTGAACAGCATATTATACTTCCTTCTATGAAAATATTTGCCTCTTTTTCTTTGAGCTTACTTTGTCCTCTATATATTATATGCATGATTTCTAAAACACTGAGGGTGAGGTATTAACCTTGCACTTAGGTGAAGATACTAATGCTAAGTAGTTGATATAGGAATGCCTCCTAGGTGTGCTTGTATCTCTGAGGCCTTCAAAACCCTAACACAACAGGAAAATAGCTCCTAAGGGCCTACAACAAACAGCCTAACCTTTGCTAAATAGATCACAGGAAAAGGAGTGCAGGATCCATGGGTAATGTAGGCTGTGGGGCAGTTCAAGAACTTGACAGCTACAGAGAAGCTTCAACCTAAGTCCTAGAAGAGATCAAGGATGTTTTCCTGATACTTAAATTAAGGGGGAATGGTTTTCCCTTTTTTAAAACTTTTGTTCACTGGCCAGCTCAATAGACTTGGAATAAAACTGCTGGCTAAGTTTGGAAAACATACAAAACAGAACTTATATAAATTCCATCCAAAGTAAAATGAAAAATTTAAATTTAACAAAATTTTGAGGATTGATCATTAACACTTTTGAGCCTTACATAACATTTTCTTTAATTTAACTGTGTGACTGAAGCCACATTCCATTTGTGTGTCTGCCTGGATCCTTTGGTTCCCTTGCCGGAGGTTCTACTTTGGCTCTCTTAACAGTTTTCCCATTTCATTTTCAAGAGCATATAAATGTACTTCACACTGTCATTTTATAAAAGTTTAAAAATGGATTGTCTTTTCCTCTTTAGAGGAATTTAGTGTGTACAACCTTCATGGCTATTTTTCTCTTTGGTTTTTCAGCCTAAGAGAATGGCATGTAACCTACCTAACCAAAGACAGCGGTCTATATCAACAAGTGGAGAAACTCTGTATGAAATTCTTGGTCTGCATAAGGGAGCATCAAATGAAGAGATTAAGAAAACCTACAGGTACAGATGAGTTTCCATAGTGATATTTCATATGCTATCAGTAGTGATTATTTTTTGGCTGGCAAGTAGCTCTAGTTAAATGCATAAGCTTCTTACCAAGATCAAGTAATCCCTACTATGGTCCTTATGTTCTCTGATCTGCGATATAAGCAGTTCAAAGTGAACAGTAATGATTTTGCAAAAGAATTGTCTGGTGGTATCTCAGGAAATGGAACCCAGTACTTTAGGCTAGACAGAAAAAAAGCAAGGAGAGGAAGGGAGGGAGAATAGGAATGAGAGAGGAAAGGAGAGTCAACCACATACAATAGCTGTACTTTAATGTGTGATACATTCCTAAATATTATAGAAGGATCTTTCCCCTCCTTCTTTCTCTTCTTTCTTTCTTTGAAAGAAAAAGAGTTTATCATAATTACTATCTTGTAAACTACTTTTTTTTTTTTTTTTGTCTTTTTGAGACAGGGTCTTGCTATGCAGTTGAGGCTGGTCCTAAGCTCACTTTTGTAGCCCAGGCTGGTCTCGAACTCGCACCAATCCTCCTGCCTCAGCCTCCCGAGTACTGGGATTACAGGCGTGCGCCACCACGCCCGGCTAGTAAACTACATTATTTAAGCCCTTACATTTGATCTTTTGTATCTAATTTAATATTTAATACTAGGTTAACTACATTGGGGAAAAATTCAAATAACTTTTTATTTAATACTACAAAGAATAAAAATATACTGAATATTTAATATAAAAGTTATTGTAGAAAATTTGTAAATTATGTAAACAGTATCATTTATCCATAATCCTACCCTAGAAATACATACCAGTGATATTTTGTTTCCTTGATCTTTTTGTTAAGATATTTAAACTTCAAGTTGAATTCATCTATATTCTCTATCTTTTTAATAAATCTGATAATGAAGATATTGTGATGTTATTTTAATTTTTATTAGTTGAAGCCTATGATTATTTGCTAATTTATTAAATTGTGTTATAATAAAGGCTATCATTTGACATACAAGTTCTTTTAGTTTTTCCCTATACTTAATATCCTTGTGTATAAATCATGATGCAAAGTTTCAGCTATTTTCTTATTGAAGAATAAAGCTATGCCCTGATAGAAAAAAAAGGTGACTCAAAATATAATTTTAATGTTATTTCTTCATTTCATTTTGGTTATTTTCTTTTTCAATTCATTAATTTTAGTGATGAATTTGTTAGTCATTTCCTTTATGATTTCTGTTTTGTTACAGTTAAAAAGCTTTGCCAAATTAATATATCATAAAATATTAATTTCTAGCTAATACATTTATAATTAATCTTCACACTAAATCTTTAGTCTGTTTGGAGGTTGTTTTTAATCTAAAAAATAAGATAAAAGTCCCAGTTCACTTTTTCCCCAAATGACTAGCCCACAAAGGTTTACTGAATTATCTATTGCTACCTACTCTGAAATCTTAAATACTTTCAAGAAGCTTGTATTGGCCTGGCATGGTGAAACATACCTATAATCCCCACACTCAGGAGGCTGAGGCAGGAACATCACTGGGAGTTTGAGAGCAGCCTGAGTTGCAAAGTGAGTTCAAGGTCAGCTTGAACTTTGTAATAAAACCCTGTCTCAAAGAGAAAGAAGGACAGAAAGGAAAACAGAGAGAAAGAGACAGAGAGAGAGAGAGACAGAGAGAGAGAGAGAGAGAGAGAGAGAGAGAGAAGAGCAAATAAAATAGGAGCGATGAAGGATAAACACTAGTAATACACATCACCATTTGAATCCAAATAGTTCTGTGAAAATGGTAGGTTATGGTATTAATCTTCTGGTTTATATTTTGCCTAACTGATAGGGAAGGAGAAGTTTTTGAGCCATTTTCCCCTACAGCTATCTAGAAAGAAGTCAGCTAGGAAAGACCCAGGCCTCACTGGTAGACATCCTTGTCTGCAGGGGACTATCCTGTACTCCTGAGGCTTCAGGCTGAGCTATTATGCTAGGGCTTTGCCAGGAAAATGAGAGCAACTATACTGGAATCTTAATACCTCCAAAAGTGTTCCTTCAACCAGGAGGAAGAAGTTATATCTGCTACCTTGTGATTCTTAAAAACTCATTTTGCTTTACAAATATCAATTTTAATTTCCTTTATTAATTTTTAAGATAAAATTTCAGGTCATATCCTAGTCATTAATTATGCTGAGTTGTTTACAAGTTTAATAATTACAACAAAGTCTTTTCATGTAATCACTGTCTTGCTATTAATTTTGTTTTAATGTCATACAAATATTATTTTTCAGCTGATTAGGGTACTAGTATGCTGCCAAAAGCATCTACTTCTATCTAAATTGCACATTTGTATTCTGCAAGTTATTCAAAATCTATGAGCAAGCTTCAAGTCCACTGAGAATACTATTGTTATATTCAGGGATCTGGACCGTAGCAGTGACAACATAGTGAAATTAAAACTCAAATTATAAAATTACCAACTGTTGAACCCCCAAGCTGTTTGACCTCTGTGTCTTCTGGGAGACATGGTTAGTTAAAAGGCTTTTTCTTTCACGTTTTATTTTTATATTTACTAAAATGAGAGCATACGAAGAAATATACAAATAAGCTCCTTCTTACTTCATATCTCCCTGGTAACTTCACGGAAATAGTATTAATTTTTTGGTACTATATAAAAGATTTTATGTTCATATGACCAGATTTACAGAACTTCCATTGCAGGTAACATAGCATAGATTTATCTGTACCTCCCTATTAAGCATAACTAAAGAGGAAGATCAATTGATCAGGAGCCATGAGACCAATAAAACAATATAACAGCAGAACATTTTATTACTTCTCCATCTCCATCCATCAGAAGGTAACCCAGGCCTTCATCCCAACATCCAATGTAACAACAGAAAATAGGTAGATAGACTTATTCTTCCTTCACCCTGAACAAGAGTCGTGCCAACATTAGACAAGCCCATGGAAATAGAGGTCTGCATGAAAGTCACCAGAAGTGCTTTTCTTTTTCACTAGCTTGAAATCCTTCTCTCTCTCTTGGAGACTTCACTGTATAGAGGACAGTGGGGAGAGAAATTCTGCCACAATAGAACCCAGCCCAGGAGGTACCTTTGCCCATTTCAGCTCCTTGAGTACCATCGAGAAGAACTGTAGGTGTCTCACAGGCTTCAGACAAACCATGCAGACCAAATTAGTATCATAAAGCCTGAGAAAACTAGATGGTCCTTGAACACTCTAAAAGTAAGCTAGGACTTTGCTAAAAACATGAGTGATTGCCTATTAAAATAAAAGATGATTCATTTATTTTTATTAATACATTTCACATTGTTGTCTTCATAGTAGTTGTTCTGAGTACAAGATGCAGATATAATAATACAATAAAAGATTTATTTATTTATCTATTTACTTACTTATCTTATGGGACCGGGGTTTAAATGCACGACCTTGCACTTGCCAGGCAGGCACTTGTGCCACGGAGCTATTGCCTTGGCCCCTAAAATAAAAGATTTAAATAGAACCCAGATGATAAATATTAAATACAATAAAATCATTCATCATGAAAAGAATCAAGAAAATTACAATTTAAATGAAAAAGATCATCATCTGTTTCCTACACTGACATGCGACACATATTTTAAAAGATTCAACATTTACCAAAAAAAAAAAAAAAAAAAAAATTGAAGCAGGTGACACCAAAAAAATCTTAATGTTGTTTCCAAAACAAATAGACTTATTGAACTGAGAAATAAAAAATAACACTAATGACATAAGTTTAATAATATAGCAGAGATGACAGAGAGCAGACTCAGTGAAGATGAAGATAAAACAATATAATTTATTTAGACTGATAACAAAGAGAAAACAAACTGAAAATGAACAGAATCTTGGAAACCCATGGGACAATAACAAAAGACTCAACACTTGCAGCACTGGAGTCTGAAAAGAAATGGAAAAGTATGAACTTCAAAGAGCACTCAAAGAGTTAATAGCTGAAATTCTCCTCAAATATGGCAAAAGATATACACTTTGAAAAACTCAAAATCCTGTGAGGACAAACCCAAAGAAATCCATGTCAAACACAACATAGTTAAATTTATAAAAGCTAAAATCAAAGAAAGCATCCTGACAGCAGCCAGAGAGAAACAATACATTATCTATAGAAAGAAAGCAATTTGAATGACAGTATTTTTCTCATATGAAGCAACAGAGGCTAGAAGAACCCAAAAGAAAAGGTCATAAGGAAGAGAGAACAATTGAGAAAAGTCTGGGTAAATACAGAAGATTTCCTTCTCTGCATAAATTTTCTGAATTATGTATGATTATTTTACAAAATTAAAAGTGGGAGGATAAAGGAACATTAATGAGAGCATCATTTTCATGCTGTACTAAAATTAGAAAAGACAATGATAAATTCTCTCTCATACAAACACATATACACATAGACAAACACTAATAAAACTGTACAAAATAATACTCTAGACATCACAAATAAGTCAAAATGAAACCCTAGAAAACCCTTCAAGTAATCTGAAGAAAGACACAGGAAAAGAAAACTGAAATATAAGACAAACTAGAAATGGTAGATAAGCCCCAATATATTTCATGTAAATGTCCTAAACACACATTCTTTCTTACACAAATTGGGTACTGTACCTTACATATATTGTATTCTTAGTATATCTTTGAAATAATAAGTTTGTGAAAATTTTTTCTTGTTTTTTATGTTTCCATGTCCCACAATTTAATCAATTTCTTATTAACAGATTTGTCGGACTGTTCTGCTTTCAATGTTGTCTTTATTAAAATAACTTTGATCTTCTTGGCAAGGAATAGTTCTTCACCCCAGATAAGTAGATAGAATTGGGAAGAAAAAGTAATTTTGGTTCCTGTCCATGTTCTAGTTTTATATATCGCAATCCCAAATTCTTAGATGAAGGGTTTAAAAAAACCTAAGTTAAGTCATAGGCTTATTTCAGTCTGAGTATCTCTGCTTAAAAGTCTAGAATCATACTCTCCATCACACCTGAGCTGTCATTACCCACTGTTAACATTGAGCAAGGCTATAGGGTCAAAATAGAAAAGAAAAAGGTTCTCTAAGACAAGTATAAAGTCAGGAAATGTTAGCATCTACAGTTCTTCATTACTTTATACCATTACCATAAGTAACAGCTTCAAAAGCCTACCTCACCACTTCCATGTCTATGTGTAATAAATTTCCATTACAAAATATATAAAGCAACTTTGTTTTTACATTTTCTGAAACTCATTCATACTTAAATAGCTGATATACAAGAGTCCTTTGCTACCACAAAGGGCATCTGGGAAAAATGAAAATAGAAAAACTTTTATTATGTCAACCCATCAGCTACTGAAGTTTATGCTTCATTGACATTTTTGTAAAAAGAAATAAGATCATATTTTCAAGATAAGTAAGTCCCTTTGTAGAAAAGCATGATGAAAATACCAGCTTATATTGTGATCACACAAAGATCCCTATCATCCTTTAAGCCTAAAATTACCCAGCCACTGGTTTACTGTTCAAAAATCATTTACCCAGTAGAAACTGTATTTTCAGTTTCTCTCAAAAGCAGGATATAACAGGGTGAAACTCATGCTGTGCATCTCAGCCAGGACCTTCATTAATGAACAAAACTAACATTACAGAGTATAATTATCGCAAGCAACTTAAAGTCTATAGTGGTCATTTAATCCAACTTTCTCATTGATGGGCTGTCAGTGCATGAGTGCTTCCATGAGATAAACCACATATTTTGTCCTATTCTTCCACTGCATAACTCTTTCCACTCCCTTACCCTGCTATCTAAAAAAGACTCATCTGAGTTAGCCTGTAATATCTAAGACTTTATCTCTCACTCACTTGCCCTAACTTTTCATGGCTATGTTTTGCCTTCCCATCTTAGTCTCTCAGAGCCAAGAAAATTTCTAAGTTACAAAGATGGCAAAGAAAGCTGGTAAAGAAGGATAAAGAAATAACAATAAATAACAGGGAAATTATATAATTGGAGAGATGGTATCCTGTTGAAATTAGAGACTCAAAGAGTGTTAAGTATAGAACCCCAAATCAATATTCAGGCTCTGGTCTTTTATAAGTAACTGAAAAACTTAGGTTTTCAGCAAATTTTTTACCATATGGATCTTCTAAATGTGGTATAAGTGTTCCTAAGCCTAGGAACCAGTTCATTCAAGTAACTAGTTCAGTTCCAATAACATCATTGCTTGCCAGGCCAAGTTTTTGCTCTGTGGATAGGGCTCCTTAGCCATTTATGCAGTGGGCATGTCCACTGTCATGGTTACATCCAACCCTAGACTCCAGCCTCTGCTGTTGCAATTCCACTATCTTTCACCCATGCATAGCTGCTCTGCTCCTATTCTATGCCACCACATGGTGGACATAGCAGGTATTCCCTGTTAAGTCCCTATCCTTAGTCTCTAAGACTCTTGACACTTTTGACTACTTCTTCAAGCCCAGAAGTCCCATCTTGCGACTTGGAGTGAGTTCCATACCTTCTGGGCTCTGTGATGGAGAGGGAGGCAGCTAGATAAAGTAGAGAGCTAGATAGATTTCTCTCCCTTTGTGATACCTTCCTTTAGGACTCCAGGGAGGATCAGAGTTTGGTAGCAAAGCTCCTTCCATTTTTTGTTCTCATAGCCCTCTTTTTCTTACAATTCAGACACTTGCTCGGACCAAGTTAGACTAGAGGCAATGACACCATACACTCAGAATTACGATCTTCTTTGACAGAGATTTGCTCCTGGGCCAAAGATTTTATAGTTCACATCCCATGTTTAGAAAGGCTTCTATCAGGCTGTCACACAGGTTTTATTTTTATTTTTGTTTATTATTTGGCACAGGTTCTCACTATATAGCTTGGACTCATAGTGATCTTCCTGTCTCAGCCTCCCCAGCACTGTAAATACAGGCACCTGCCCCCACAGCCTTTTACAGTGGCCCGCATAGCACAGAGACATGCCACCTTAGGAAGTTCAAACTCCAGATCCTTGAGCTTGCCAGGCAGGCTCTCAGGCCACTGTGCTATCTCACTGGCCCTCCCACTTGAGGCTGTCCTAAGAATACATTGGATTCTTTTCTGGAACCTGTTGTTAGCAACCTTTCCAACAGTTCCCAATATCTCCAAACTTCCAGGCTGCAATGACTCAGAGATGTAGCTAGTTCTACCTCAATCCTAAGACAAGGATACCTGACTGCATTCTCCTTAATAACTTGAAAGAAGTGAATCAAGTTCACTATTTTGTTTCTGCGCAGCAAGAACTTTGAACATGTGCATTGGATTTTCTCTTTTTGACATTGACTAGCACGTAAACATTCTTTGTCGCAGAATCAGTGGATTATAGATAGATGTGGTAGGTAGCACATACTTCTAGTTCCAGCACTCTGGGAGGCTGAGGCAGGATGATTACAAGTTGGGCAACTTAGCAACATTGATAGACCCTGTCTACATAAATAAATGGATAAATAAATAAATAAATAAATAATAAGTGGTTTATGGATGTAGCTCAGTGTACAGGCTGCGGGTTCAATCCCTAGTACAGAAAAAAAAAATCAGTGAAGCATTGATCCAAATTCATACTGTCATTGATTACACTGGAAGCTAGGAAGACTGGAGTACAGAGTAGCCATTTTGGAATGTCTAAAGTCTCTCAAATGGGGCCCGGCAGGATGGCTTAGTAGTCTAAAGCAGCTGCTTAGGAAAGCTTAGGCGGCTGCAGGGACCAAGGTTCAATCCCCAGCACCACATGCTGCGCCAGCCCTGCCCTCAGGGCAGGCTGAGTCGGCCATAAAATAAATAAACAAACAAAAATTCTGAAACAAGAAAAAAAAAAGTCTCTCACAATATAAATTGCTTTATTGTAGGAAGTTTTATTTATTTCTCAATAAATACTATTGACTGGGCACTGACTATGTGTTAGGCACTCTAACAGGTACTGAGAAAATAGCAATAAATGAAACTGACCAAACCCCTGTTTTCTCAAGTCTATAATCTATGCTAGAAGAAGGAAACAGTTATTAACACTGAGCTAATGTACAGTATATTATAACACATTATAAGTGGAAAAAACAAAGTAAATTAGGAGTGTGGACAGTATTATAATTATGCTGGCTGTTACACATTTTTTAGCCATTCTACAAATATTTTAGCACTATTCAATGTAGTATATAATAAACAAACAGTAGCAGTCAAGAGGGCGGTATAAAATCAGATAGATCTCATGTGAATCCCCTTTCCTCAGCCTCATTTTCTTCATTAAAAATGTAGGTAACAGGGGCCAGCGAGATGGTTCAGTGGTCTAAAGCGCCGGCTTGGGAAAGCTTAAGCAACGGCAGGGACCAAGGTTTGATCCCTGGCACTACATGCTGTGCCAGCCCCACCCCCAGGGCAGGCTGAGCTCGCCATAAAATAAAATAAAGTCACGAAGTTAAACAGTACTTTATTTTTTAAAAATGTAGCTAACAGTACTGACCTCAGAGGGCTACTGAGGATTGCATGAGATGAAACATGCAAAATGCTTAATCAATGTCTATGATATAAGCACTGGAGAAAAATCTCTAGTAGAAGAGTTAAATAAATAGCCATGTGGTTTATAGGATTAGTAGCAGAACTTCTTAGAAGATGGCAGAGTAACAAGCAATAGAGAAAAAACCTTTTCTTAGATTTTCTATCCAGATACTGGAATATAGCAATACAAGAAGGAAAATAGGAAAGGAAGTGGATCTCATGGACCCAGGAAGGATCTGAAGCAATAATTGAAGCCCATGGGGAGAACAAAGAGAGAAACTTCAAGAAAGAAGGAGGTGGTGAGCAACACAATCTCCATGACTCAGAGCTTACTGCATGGGAGAAATAGTTCAAGCCTGTGGAACACACAGCTCTTCTGGCAAACCCAGACACCTCCAAAGAGAGGTACAACAGTGCAATAGAGGAATGGATGCTGAAAACTTTGCTGATTGTGAGAGGAGTGGGTTTGGCCAACCTGTGGGAGAGGATGATTGGCTGGGAAGCATCTTGCAGAGGGACAGACGGAGCCCAGAACTCAGAACACCTGCTGACTCCATCCAGCAGCTCGCAGCTGAACTTAAGCCCATAGTAGTGGGTTTAAACCTGAGTGCTACAGGTTGAATGGGTTGGGTCCTGGTGCCACAGCCAGAAGTCAACCTGTACTTCAGGGGGAAAAAAGGTACTGGTTCACAGAAACTATTCATTACTCCCTAGTAAAGCTACTGTTCATTTGCTGGGATAAATTAACATGGATTTGGGTTCTATTTCCATACCACTGACAGTAAAGACAAACTTTGATGCTAACTTTCTCTCTCTCTCTCTCTCTCTCTCTCTCTCTCTCTCTCTTCTGTTTGTTTTGTTGGTTGGTTGGTTGTATTTTTTCTTCATTGTTTGATCTTGTACTTATATGAGTGGAAATGTGGCTTCTACTTTTATTTGTTGTTCTGTTATTCCTTTTACTTCTTCCTTCTCTCTTACCTTCCTATCCTCTGAACCTATTTCCCAAAACTTATGTAACCATTGTCCTCCATCCTTGTTGCTAATCAGATCCTCTTCTATTCCTCTGTTTTCTTCCAATAATCTCTTTTAAATTTTCTCCCCTAAAGGTAAAATCGGCATACTGTGGGCTAATTTGCTGCATACAATTTTCTAGCTTGTTTTAGAATTTGCTATATTACCACACATCTAGTTCATATAGCTAACCATGGCAAGTTATTAACTCAGATGGTCGTTTTTTAGACTATGTTTGATGTTATTATTTCTGATTATACCACTGTAGTCAAAGTGACATAATTGTTCCAACAAAGTGTTCTTTCTGGTATGCCAAGATTAAAATTGACTAAGCATCACAGAAAATGTGGGCCAGTGCTAAAGAAGCAGGGGCTGGGCCAAGTAGGCAGAAATTTTTCATTCCCAATAAATTGAAGAGGTAGGATCTTGCAAAAGACTCAAAACTCAAAAGGCTAGCTACAACTGAAAGATACCTCCGAGAAGTAGCCTTTTCCTAAGGGTTCTGTATCTAGCAATAAAGCTACTCACTGTAGGAAATTCGGAAGCATCAATCCAGGAATTAAACTAAAATATAGAAAATGAGAAGTCACTTAAGCAAGATGCAATCTCAAATATCCAATACACCAAAGGCAAAACCAGAAGCAGTAAGATGGGACAATTCAAAAACAACCCACTCAACTTCTCTGAAGTGACAACAAAAAAGCAAATGATGAGGCTCTAGAAAAAAAATCAGAAATAATTTCTGATATAACTACAGAGGTGGTGACAATAATGTAAAATATTATTAGTGAGTCTAAAACAGATACAAATAAAAAAGAGGAACTTAGAAAAATGATGAAAATCATGAATGTTAATATAGGAGCAAAATAGAATATGTGAGACAGATTCAAGTAAATATCCAGGACATTAAAATTTTCACTGAAAGTATACTCAACTGAATGAATAAATTGAGAATAGAATATCAGATATAAAAGACAGAACTGTGTTTAACAATCATGAAAAGAAAGATTTCCTAAAAGCAGTAAGAAACTACAAAAAGTCAGTACAAAATCTGCTCAGCAATGCAAGGGAAAATAACATAGAACTGGTCCAAGTCAGTGAAATTGCAGAAGATGGGCCAAATCACATGAAATGCCTCTTCATAGAAGAGGCAGAAAACGACCCAAGTAGGGGAAAAGAACTTGATATACAAATAGAGAGGCCTATAAAAATTCAGCTTGCCATGATCACAAAAGATACAGCAAAGCACAAAATAGTCAAGATTCCAAAAATCAGACAGAAAAAAAGCTGTTAGAAAAAAAATGAAATCACTTATAATGAAAACCCAATCAAAATCATAGCAGCTTTCTCAACACAAGCCCTCAAATTAAGGAAAGCAACAAATATTTCAAGCCCTAAAAGGAAACAACTAGAAAACTAACTTTCAAATTTTCTAGAGACATAGGCATTTCTATGACAAAAAAACACCAGAGTGAATTTCAAAACAACAAAATACACTCTAAAATGTTCTGAAAAACATTCTAGAAAGAAATAAGGACTACAACTTCATGAACCCCAACACAATGAATCCACTAGGCAAGGCAGGCTATTAAACAGAGGGCAATAAAAGGAAACCGACAACAGGAAAATAACATGACAAGCAAAATTCAATAGATATGCATTATAACCATCACTGTAAGTGGTCTCAATTCATCAGTCAAGAGAAGCAGATTGCAGAATGGATCAAGAAGCATAATCTGACAACATGCTGCATAGAAGAAGCAATTATAATTCAAAAAGTAATTCATATTCTGAAAGTTAAAGGATGAAAAACAAAGTGTTATGTGACAGGAACCCAGAAAAGCAGGAGTAACTGTTCTACTTGCAGACAAAGTGAATTTACCAAGCTAAGACTAAGAGTTAAGAGTGACAAAGGGGCACTACATTCTTTTTTTTTTTTTTTTTTTTAAGGGAAAGTTTTTTTTAATTTATTTTTTATTTTTTTTTCTTATTTCAGAACCTTTGTTTGTCTACTCACTCATTTTTATGGCCTGCTCAGCCCACCCCGAGGGCAGGGCTGGCGCAGCATGTGGTGCCGGAGATCGAACCGCAGTCCCTGAAGCTGCCCAAGCCTTCCCAAGCAGGCGCTTTAGACCACTGAGCCATCCCGCCGGGCCCCAGGGCACTACATTCTTGTAAAGGAAATGATTCAAGTAAAAGAGCTATCACCAAACTATATTAAAATCAAAATGGACCAATATTAAAACAAAAACGCTAAATCTGCTGGAAGATAGAATAGGTAGGAGAAGGAGAGGAGAGGAGCGGGGAAAGACATTTAAATATGTAAACAGGATGGTTTGGACAACTGTATTGTGCATTTCTGCTAGTCTATGGAAAGAACCAGTTAATGCTTTAGTTTGTTTAATCTTTTTTTCAGTTGTTTTCTTTCCTTAATTTCTTAGACATGTCTTTCTTCTTCCAATTTTACATATATCTATCTGCTAATATGAATAACTAGTTGGAAAATAGCAGCATGAATTACAACAAATACTGTGAAATTCATATTACTTTGTTAAGTGAAATTCTGCATCACTTGTAGTTTTTTTTTAAATTCTAATTGGTACTCTAATAAATAAGATGTTAGGAAAAAAAAGAATAGGTAGAAGTCTTGAAAACATTAGTGTAGGCAAAGACTTCATGAAAAAAATCCCAGGAACTATCACAAACAATCAACAACTGGGCTCTTGTCTTATTGAAAAGCTTTTGCACAGCAACAGAAACAACCAACAGAATGAAAAGACAGCCCAATGCAGGGAAAAAATTTCCAGCTGTTCCTCAGACAAAGGACTAATATCTGGAATATATACAGAACTGAAAAAAGAATCAGTCACTCCAAAAATTAAAGACCCTCATGATTCTATCTGGTTCTACAGAGTGGATAGCAAGGAAATAGCAGTAGCTCAGTCCCACAAGTGACACCTGGCCACCAGTAAGTGTCATAGACACTGTCCACATCCATGACATACTAGAACTTTGTGCAATATCCTATCTCCAAACTGTTAGAAGTTCTGGTCATACATTTGCCATTCCAGCATTTATATTATGTTTTATTCTTGGTAATGCTTTGCTACGGTGGAAACTTTTTCTTAGTTTATATCTTTGCATATATTACCTATTCAAGTATTATGTGAGTACTCTGAATTGATTACAGATTCATACAAATGATACATAACATTCTGGCCTCTAAGTTTGACTCACAATTTGATTTGAATTTGAGAATATTATTTTGAAATATTTAACTTTAATCAATTAATATATAATTAATTTTCTGAATATTGTTTAATTATTCTTTTTTGTTTTATGAAAAAAGAAATTATGACATCTCAAATAAAATTAAAGGCCCAACCAAAAAAATGAGCACCTGAGATGAATACACACATCTCAGATGAAAGCTACAAACAGTAAATTAAAAAGTTCAGTATCACTGATCATTTAAGAGATGCAAATTGAAACACCTCGGGGGATCTATCTCACCCCAGAAAGAATGCCTATTATCAAGAAACCAACCAATAATAAATGCTGGAGGGGTTTGGGGAAAAAGGAACCCTTCTCCACTGCTGGTGTTAGTGTAGACTGGTTTTCACTACTGTGGAAATCAGTGTGGAGATTCCTTAAAACTCTAGGACTGTAAGTTCCATTGACCCAGTCATTCCTTTCCTTGGTATCTTCTCCAAAGAAAAGCATCATACCACAGCAATATAACACACTCATGTTTATAGAAGCAGAATTTGCAATAGCCAAATCTTGGAAACTGCCCAAATTTTCATTAACTGGTGTCTGGATAAAGAAGGTGCATGTGTGTGTGTGTGTGTGTGTGTGTGTGTGTGTGTGTGTGTGTGTGTGTGTGTGTGTGTTTAATATATACTGGAGTACTTCTCTGTCATAAGGAAGGACAAGCTTGAAACATTTCTAGGTAAATGGATGCACTTCAAGACCATGCTCTTAAGTGAAGTAAATTGGGCACATATGTGTAAATATGGCAGTATTTCTCTGGCAAAAGAAACCAAAAGTGTAAATAAGTGTTGTAAAACAGAAAGAAAATTTTCAAATGGGAAATAGAACAATGTGGGGAAGGAGGGAGAGAAAGAAGGAGAAATTTTTAAAGTCAGAAAACAAGGAAGATAGAACTGAAGCTTCTATAAATGGAGAGGGGTTGAAGATAGGGTATGGGAATGAGAAGAAAAAGAAAGAAGTATGTTATGTACAGGTGCGAATTCTCTATTATGAATGTGATCATTAGCTATACCTGAAATGTACCAATAAATACTGATTAGAAAAAAAATAACATTCTTGAAAGTCAACTAGGGAGTGAATACAGAGCGGCTCTGAGGAATATGTTTTTATGGTGGAATGGACATTTAGGTTCTGTAATGTTTACATTCACTGAGTGCATTGAAGAGTGCCCATGTTCTAGAGACATAGCCAAGTAGCCCAGCGTGTGTCTAACATGTGAGAGACCCTGGGGCCAACACCCAGAACCATGACCAACCAATCAGCATGCAAATAAGAGTTAAACTATGTCATTTTAAAATGCTAACGTTTGCAGGATGGTAAAATTGCATTCATTACATTCATTTAATTTTATAAAATATTTTTATGTATTGAGTTTTAAAATAATGAGAGTACAATTTTTCAAAATTCTTTTAAAGAGCACCTAACCACAAATTTGAGAGAGAGAGAGAGAGAGAGAGAGAGAGAGAGAGAGAGAGACAGAGACAGAGACAGAGACAGAGAGAAACATACACATCATACTCAAAGTGATTACAGTCAAGCAGATGAGTTTGGGGTAGGGGTTGACCTGAAAAGATCCTGACAGAATCTTCTAAGAAGGCACAGTGCCTCTGTATGTTCCATGGCCCACTGTCTTAGCCCACAAGAACATAAACCCTCATAGATTGTAATCCCTTTTTCTCTTTTTCTACTTTTCCTACCCCTTCAATTCCTGTGGGTGGACATTCTACCTTGTCTCCCACTGTACTTCCAGCCCCAGTACCTCACTAGTTTTTCTTAATGAAAAATAATTGCTCCAACAATCAATTGGTCTCCTGTTTTTTCCTTGCTTATATTCTCAAATCCTCAGGATAATTTATCCAATGATTTGTTTGGTTACAATCCTGAATGGGAGTCATTTATTCACCCAAGAAATAGAGAAATAGTAATGGAAAATGAGAGACAATAGCATCTATGTGGAAAACATTTTGTTTTGCATGGCTCTGGGACCTGCAAATGAGAAATAGAAGGAAATAAAGAAAGAATACTGTAGAACTGCCAGTTTGGTGAATGTGAGTTGTGTGTATCAAATTACCACATGAAACATGTTAGTTTAAATTTACACAAGTACACACATTTTTAAAAGCAGGAAACAAAATTGAGGACCCAAAGCACATTTCCTCTAAGAGCCTAACATAGTACCACCCCACTGTACCAGAAATCACACAAAATTCTAATGTTTCTTTAGCTCCTCAAACAGTAACAGAATTAGAGAGAACTAGTTTTATGCATCAGTATCTCAAGTTTTGTTCTTCATGGATGAACCTAATGTCTCCTTGTTGATAACATATCAAATATCCTAGCTAGCATGGAATCATTTAATTCTTCTATTGCATTCAATCTCATGTGGAACTTTCTGGAAAATATCTTTCAAATTGAAGAGATGAGTGTATTGGTCAGGGTTTTACTTAGAGGAACAGAACAGATGTAATATAAGGAATAGATATTAACACAAAATATACAATCTATAAGGAATTATAAGATTGGCTTACAATAGTCAACCACAGAGTCAGATGAGAAAGCATCTGCACACTCCAGACTGAAGAATTTAATCCCAAGGTCTGGACTTCACTGCAGCACTCCATGTAAGTCTCTATCTGTCAGCTGATGAGTCTGCAATGGAAGACTGAAGTGTCTGTAATGGACACTGAAGAGTCTGTGACAGATGGCAAAAGATCCAAGCTGGAGGCTGAAGAGTCTGCACCGCAAGCCAGATGATGAAGTCCAGGCCGAATGTGAAGACTGAAGCTTCTCCAATGAAGTGAAGTCTTGACTCCTTCCTCAGCCCTTTAAAAAGTCTCTTTGCACCCAGTCATTCTGACGTGGGCCCATTGTGTCCTAGGGTGGAACCAATCATACAGGATAGGTCCTTGATCCCTCTCTAGGGAGGAGCCAATCATATCCTAGGCAGGCCCTGGTCACACTCCAGGTAGGAACCAATTTTCTCCAGAGCAGGGCTCCCAACAACAGGGAGCCAGGCCACTGAGTCATTCAGCCAAGTTGACACAATGTATCAACCACTACAATGACTTACCTCAAAACAGACTATAAAGTAAAGAAAATGTTTCCACACTGAGCAGGAAAAGTGTCATTTCTTTGGCAACCGCAATCTTCGGTGCCTTTATCCATTTTTTATTAGCAATTACAGGTAAAAACAACAACTGCTTATGAATAAAATGTAAATGTCAAGGGAATACATCGTCAATAGAAGAGTTACAAATGTTTACAAGGCATAGTGATGAGTCAAGCTTACAAGATTAATTGAAATTAATCTCTAAGCACTAATTTATTTCCTGAGTTCTAAAACCTTTCACTGAAAAGAAGTATGAGCTGGGTGTGGTGGTGCACGCCTGTAATCCCGGCACTTGAGAGGCTGAGGCAGGAGTATCAGTGCGAGTTCGAGACCAGCCTCAGCTACAAAAGTGAGCTCAAGGCCAGCCTGAACTGCATAGTGAAACCCTGTCTCAAAAAAGAAAAAAAAAAGTATGAAGCTGTGTCAATCATCGTCCAGGTAGACTGCAAAACTTACTTCCTACTATATGAAATCTTCCACTTGCTCCTCTTAGATTTTTGTCTTATTTTGTGGTGCTAGAGATCAAACTCAGGACCGTATGCGAGCTAGAAAAATGGTCTACACTGAACTATATCCCCAACCCCTATTGGTTCTTCATGTAGTGTCTACTTGTCATTCCTAGGTATTGGAATTATTGTGATCAGTAATTTGTTTTCTTTTCTTTCTTTCTTTCTTTCTTTCTTTCTTTTTTTTTTTTTTTTTTTTTTTTTTTTTTTTTT
>PVJA010016310.1:13633-24564 GCA_004027025.1 Myocastor coypus | reverse complement strand
CAGTAATTTGTTTTCATTCACTCAATATCTATTTAGCAGTTTATTTAGTAGTGAATACTTACTTACATTATACTATGAAAGGTAGAGTATATATATATATACACACATACATATGTATATTGCTTAATATAAACTCTGCTCAAGTTTCTTCTACCTGTGAAGTTCCATTATTTGCTTTTTGAATATGTCTATTACTAAATTTCACTCTTTATCATTTATATAAGAAGTTTTTAAAAATCTATGGGATATATGTACATATATATGTATATTTCTTACATACATACATACATACATACATACATACATACTCAAAATCAAGCAAAACAAGGGAGGGTGTGGAGAGAAGTACAGATGAACTTAACCATAATGGAGGATGCAAGAAAGGTCATTGAAATGAAAATGAATGCTTCATTACACGATTCAGCTCCCTCTCAGACACTAACTATATTTACTAACTTGTTAGCAACACAATGACTAGCAAACAATGGTTATTAATGTCATATAGTGTAAGGTCTGAGTGAGGAGAAAAATTAATCAAATGATCAGAAAAATAAGTGCATAATTACCAAGTTAAGGGTTCTAAAGGAAAGATCATGATTCCATGAGAAACATGGAATTCTATAACACAGCAAAATTAACTGATTTATACCAGAGATTAAAGAGAACTTCCTGAGAAAGTGAGTTTAGTCTTTATTTTAGCAACTTTAATATCAATTTACATTTAAGCTAACCAAAGGAAATACAGAAAGGCAAATGTAGGAGCCACTTCAGTCACTAACAGCAAGAATATTAAAATTAAGCAATATTTATGGTCCTATGTGTTACATGTAGAAACACTCACTTTAAAGGCCAAAGTTTTGAAAGTAAAAAGATGAAGTTAATGTCTCATTATAACAGTAAAGACAGTTGTAATGGCTATACTAGAATCAGGATAAATACATTTTAAGATAAGTTACAAGAGATGAAGAACATTTTACAATGGAAAAGTGAAATTGGCCTATCAAAATTTAACAATTAAAAAACCATATGCATCAGGGGGCTGGGGAGATAGCTCCATGGTACAAGTGCCTGCCTGGCAAGTGCAAGGTCATGAGTTCAAACCCCGGTCCCACAAAAAAAAAAAAAAAAAATACATCTACCAACAGAGTTCCAAAAAATGAATGCAGCAAAAACTGATGAAACAGAAGAATTAGAAAATTAAATAATACTGGTTGGACATTTTCATACCTCACTTTTGATAAGACATTAAATAACTAGACAGAATACTATTGAGGAAACAGAAGACTAGAATAACACAAGAGCCACCTCGAACTGACAAAGCTACAGAGTGCTCTGCCTAACAATGTAAGTATACATGGAACATTATTCATCTTAGACCATATGCTAGGCTAGAAATAAAAGCATCAATGAACTCAGAAACATCAAAATCACATCTGTGATGTTCTTGGCCACATGGAATGAAATTTGAAATCAGTAACAGAAGAAACTTTGGAAAATTCAGAAATAGATTAAAATTAAACAATATTTTCCTAAATAGCTAATGAATCAAAGAAGAATTCACAAGAGAAATTGGAAAACACTGAGATAAATGGAAACAAAATTATAGCATGCTATTATAACGTACTATTACAGCATACAGCATACTCAAAGGTAACACTCCAAATTTAAAACTGGAAAATTCTTAGGTAGAAAAACAGGTGTAGATTTTGTATGATCTCAATTTAAGTAACTGTTTTGTAATATTACACAAAAGTTCAAGAAACAGGAATAGAAAAGAAAAACTTAAGTTTATCAAAATGAAAATGTTTCTGTATCAAAGGAAACTGTCATATAGTAAAAAGACAAGATAGAGGGCAAAGAAAATGGAAATCATATGGCTAATACATGCCTAGTATCCAAAATATAAACACAAGAGCCGGGCGTGGTGGCGCACGCCTGTAATCCCAGCACTCGGGAAGCTGAGGCAGGAGGATTGGTGTGAGTTCGAGACCAGCCTGGGCTACAAAAGTGAGCTCAAGGCTAGCCTCAACTGCATAGCGAGACCCTGTCTCAAAAAGCCAAAAATAAAATTGTAAAAAAAACAAAAAAAACAAGATATAAACACAAAAACTCACAACTCAATAAAAAAAATCTTTTTTCTTATATACCAGTAATCAAATTCAAAACCTTGCACTTGCCAAGCAGGCACTGAGCTATAGCCACAACCACCAAAAAATTCAACTTAAAATGAGCAAGAGTTTTAAAAGGATTTTCTCAAATAAATATGTAAGTGAGCAGTAATCATTTGAAAAGATCAACATCATTAGTTATCAGGAAAATGCATGTCAAAATCACCATATGATACCATTTCATACTGAGTTAAGTTGATGATTAAAATATTATGTAATAACAAATGCTATCAAGAATGTTATACAACTCTGAAGATGAATTCTATATACAAAAACAAAACAAACTTCAGATAAAATGACAACAAAACTATAAAACCAAAGAGTCTTTGGTGCACAGCTGAATCAAATGAATACTCATTTTATTTGTAAAAATGAAGATGCCACAGGCCTGCATAATCAGAGCCTCCAAGAGCAAGGCCATAACTTGTGAATTGAAAAGATAACAGTAATGTTACAGTTTCTATCTTGATATCCCCATAAAATCTCATACATCACAGCTGGGACCTTTGGAAAGGGTGTTAGATCATATAAGCAGCTTTCCCCCACCTGTATTCTTCTACCATGCCATGCTTCCATGGCCTACCATTGATGGAAATCTGTGTAAAATGTGAGCCAAACCACTGTAAACTGAGGAAAATGACAAAGACAACTCCTTCAAAGATGATTCTTAGCTGTGGATGTTGAAATTCATTGATTTAACTTGTCTGGAGCAAAGTGGTAAGGATAGATGACTTTGGCAATGTAAGATCATCTACTTTGCTCCCAGGTAATCTTATGGGAAGTGACCCTCCTCTGGTTTACAGGGTCTGAATAAAAACCTATCTCTGGTATGTACACCCTACTTTCAGATAACTGGATTTCTGGTTCTTTGATGTTCTTTCCTATACTCACTTATATTCAAATACTCATTTGTCATAGTAAACTGGCCACTTGGTGTAAAGCACTAATTCTACCAACCTTCGTCCAAGGAGTTGAACGTATGTCTTGTGCCTTCATTTCCTGTTTAGTCTCCTAACAAAGACAGGGAAAGATTAAGAAGACATCTAGTAATCTCACAGAAGAAAAGGGATGAGCATAAGAATTTGCAAAAAGGCCAAAATAGGATTAAAAATGGGCTGTTTGAGTCTTCAGTTAGAATGTCAGGGGAAGAAGAGTAGTTCAGGAGAGAACAAAAGAAATAGAAAGCAGGCTACTATGGCTGAAGAGTGACTTGACATTGAGGACGACAACCTTTTAGTGTAAGCTGTCATTTGAAGGAGTGAAGGGAAGGAATATTTAATATACGAATAGTTTGAAGGAGAAATGAGGCCCCCAAAAGTTTTCCTTTTGAAAACATTACTTGAGCTTGTTTGCTTAAGGAGTAATGGAAGTATTATTGAAAATATGGAGTTGGGGCCCAGCAGGATGGCTCAGTGGTCTAAAGCGCCTGCTTAGGAAAGCTTAGGCGGCTGCAGAGACCGAAGTTCGATCCTTGGCACCACATGCTGTGCCAGCCCTGCCCTTAGAGCAGGCTGAGCCAGCCATAAAAATAAAACAAACAAAAGTTCTGAAGCAAGAAAAAATAAAAAATAAAAAATTCTTAAAAAAAAAAAAGAAAAGAAAATATGGAGTTGGATGATAGAGTTGACCAAAAGCCAGCAAAGTAAACAGATAGACAGACACAGTGGCAAGCATAATCTTAAAAAGGAGATTCCTGTTGCCTTTAAATAGGAGGAGAAGAGGACACAAGGATTGATACTATTATCCAGGTGGAAGTATGTGAAGTTTCTTTCTAAAAATCTTTTATCCTCTTGAATAAGAAGAGAGGTTAGGGCCCGGTGGGTTGGCTCAGTAGCCTAAAGTGCCTGCCTGGGAAAGCTTGGGCGGCTTCAGGGACCGCGGTTCAATCCCCAGCACCACATGCTGCGCCAGCCCTGCCCTCGGGGTGGGCTGAGCCAGCCATAAAAATGAGTGAATAAGCAAATAAAGGTTCTGAAACAAGAAAAAAAAAAAAAAAAGAAGAAGAAGAGAGGTTATCTGTTGTGAGAGAGTGAGGAATGAAGAAGAATCTTGAAGGGGTAGAGATTATGAGCACCTATTTTGGGAAGCATGGAAGGGAACTTACTGAGGTTGTGCAAAAAGATTCATCAGCCACATAAAGGAATGACTGAAGTGGGAAATTATTTGCACTTGTTGGCTTCCATTGCGTGGTTGTACCATCTTAGCCAGCAGGGTTGGTTAGTCCAGGAACAGGAGTGGAATTAGTGGAGTTACCTCCTTCTGAATGTAACAGGAAATTGGGGTTGTTACACAATCGAATGAGTTTGCAGTGTATTCAAGCACACAATTTGAGGTTCAGATTGCAAAGTTAAGCAAATCAAGGCAATGCAACTGCCTGTCTATAAGAATATGCCCTACTAGTTTTGAAAATTGAGAAGTTTTGAGGGGGAAGAGAACCCACAGGTGTGAGAGTTTGACCCAAAGATGAGTAAGGAGATAATACTGTATGTTTTGGTACTGAAAGGCTTAGAAGACCAGAAATGTCCAAAGTCCCTGTGTGAGCTGCCAGTGTAGACTGTTGCTGGATATTGCCAGAACCTGATCAGAGCTTTGCTATAATTCACTATGGCTGGCACTTAAGCCAGAAGCAAACAGGAAACAACTAGTACCTGTTGAGAACTTCCGCAGAACTAGTGTTGGGAGCTGCTGCAGGAAGGGACAGGGGATTAGGCTCAGGAGGTCAGGGAAACTATTTCTCCTACATCTTAGTCTTATTGTCCTTTGACATTCTGAATTCAGTAGAAATTAATAGAGTTCAATAAATAAGAATGCATCTCTACTTCCAGGGGAAAAAAAAAAATTAGAGGCCTACAAACTTTCACTGGGAACTTGAGCTAGTTATAGGGATGTTGAGTTCTATGCAGAGCGCCATCCCCGAACTCCAGCCCGGACCCGCATGCCATCCCGACAGGCCAGGTAGTAGCTGGGCCAAACTCCAACTGGGACCTGACCCACCATCCCCAAACTCCAGCCCGGACCCCACTCACCATCCCGACAGGGCTGCACGGTGGACTCAGCCCAGGTCCATCCCCTGACTCATCAACAGCATGAGCTCTGATTCCACCCACCTTCCTGACCAGTCCTTACGCTGGCCAGGTAAGAATTCTCCCAGCCCGCATTCATCCCCCAACTGGACAACTGTCAGAACCCCATCTATACCCACATTCCCCACGTGGCCTACCACTGTCCCGACTCACGGGGCCTAACTGAGCTCCGACTTCCAACTCGCAGCCAGACACATCTGGAGGAGAACAAGCATTGTGGATCCAGACCCAAATTTCCATAAGCACTAACTGTATAAGTTCACCGAAGTGCAGAAATCTCTGCTATAAAAAATAATAAAGAAAAGGAGCAAGATCCAATCTCAGGCCCTGAGTCCACCCAAAATAAATACAAGAGACACTACCATGGAAGAAAACAGAAAACATGCAAACAAAATCTCTGAATCAGTAGCATCCGAGGTAGACAAACAAGTGCAGAAACATATAGAGCAACTCAGATCAGAGATAACATCTGAAGTAAAAAAAGAAATGCATGAATTAATAGACTCAAATGGAAAAGCAACTGCAGAAACATATAGAGGAAATCAGAGCAGAAGTTAAAAAAGACGTCTCTAAATTAATAGCATCTAAAGTAGGGGAACAACTACAGAAAAATAGAGAAGAGAGCAGAAATAATCTCTGAACTAGAGAAGGAAAGGATAACTATAATGAGAGACTTCAGTACAACTAAAGAAGATATTGACAAAAAATTAGAGGAGACTAGAAAAATGATGGATTCCCTGATTGAGCAATATAGGAAAGAAATAGATCGCATGAGACAGTTTCAAAGAGACATATGAGAAAATAAAATCTCAATCACAAGCTGGCAAAACTGTGTGAATGAAAGTGAAGATAGAGTCTCAAATCTTTAAGACACCAAAACAGCTAATGAAAAGGTAAGAAAGGGCCTCTTAAAAACAATTAGGATGCAGGAAAAAATAATTCAACATCTGCAAGATGATGCAAAAACGAACAATGTGAGGTTAATAGGAATCAATGAGAAAGGAGGAGTCCACACAAATGATGTAAAAAGAATATGGGCAAAAGTAATAGCAGAAAACTTCTCAAATTTGAATTGTATGCAGACTTCAGATTCTGAGCAAGCTGTGGTCAGGTACAAAGGATTATAATATGTTGCACGATATTTTAATGGTTGGATCAATCTGTTAGTGACCACTGAGGTTGGAACTGCAGGTCTTCATTCTCTAAGTAGTAATTTTATAACTTACATAGAAACATACTTAAAACATCAGATATATATTTTATCTACTATATTTGTGGGGATTTTTGTACTTGGAATTGAATTCAGGACCTTTCATGTGTCAGGAAGGTGCTATGCCACTTAGCTATACCCCTGACCCTTTATCTGCTATGTTTTCACAAATATTCCAGTGTAATCCACCTTGCTAGGGAAAGTAAAGACCTGGCTTTGAACGAGCCATAGAAAGAATTGTAGTGACTTAAAAACTAAAATAATAAGCACTTTAACATTTTTAAAGCTCAAGTATTTTTGTATTCTAACTCATATTTAAATAATTCAAGTATAGTGCCTCATCAAGTCAGCTCCATGAAAGATTTAATAAAAATTGTGCAAGATATTTGTCAAAGAATCAATCTAATAGTATCACTAGCTCAGCTACCACTGGAGGTCTGTACGGTCTCTCAGTGCTGTTGTGTAGGAGAGAAAAAAATAATTCTCTTAAACAGACTATTCATGGTTCCTGTTGCTATCTCATGCCATTTGATTTGAAACACAAATGTGACAATGGATTTCAGAAAACTAGAAATCCTGACAATGACAGGGCAAGCTGCTCAGATACATGTGAGATCATAGGAATGTGTAATATAACCTTCAGTATGGTCTTCAGCAGGCCCTCATGGGGTCCTAGTGGTCAAAGCTCTTGAATTATTTATTGTGGCAGCAGCTGCTTTGGAGATGATAATATAGAAGGGATGATTTTGCCATCACTATTTGCATTTTGACGTCAAATGGTGCCCTGGCCTTTCTATTTTGTTCTTATGATGGACTGCACTGATCTGGCCCAGTGGCTTCCCAGTTCCTTGAGCACATCCTTGATACTCCTGTTCCAGCTTCCTGTCAGCAGCACATTGTACTACAGCTTTCTTGGGAGAGGACACTGTCCTACATGCAGCTGATTTGGAGGACTTGAGGGATACAGAGACTTACAAAGAAGATAAGATGACCATGAGAGGCACAATACATGTGTTTTACTGCTTTGACATGTTTTCATGAGAAAGAAAGTCCTCACTCATAAGGAGGTTATCCAGAGGCTCACAGCTAGGGCCTTATCATCTAGAAGGAAAAGAGGACAAAGCAATTCCAGGAAGAGAGGAGGACAGAAAGAGGGCGACCCATCCAAGTGATACCACACAGCAACACACCAAGATTCTGGGTCAGAAAAATGGCTCTGTCATCTTGAAGGAGAGGGTCCTCAGAATCACAAGATTCTGTCTTATCAGTGGCCAGCAGATGTAGCATGAGGTCTTGGAGAGTGTGTAACACAGGAAGGCACTAAGTGGCTATGAATCTTGTTGTTTAGGCTATTTTTAAAATAATTGGATATTTAAAAATTTGACTTTGGTTTTGGCAGGCTTTTGAGCTAATGGGTCTCAGCTGCAGTAAAGAAAGAATCTGGGGCTAATATGGAGGCTGGCTTTGACTCTTTTATAGCAGTGATAGAAAGGCTTGAGAGGGACAAAGGTAACAGCCATAAATGATAATCATAGTTTCCTGGTCATCAGTACCTACGTTATTTGCATGATGAGAACAACTAGAACAACATTAACATGATATAAGCTTAAAAGCATCTGTATTAAAGAGTTACTGTGACCATGCCACAGCTGATTTAACATTTTTGAAATTCTTTAAATTATGAGATAGCTTCACTTGCAAACTGATACACTGGCATGACTAGGTGTCACCTAGGGCTGTGGGTGGAGTACTCTGTTCCCTTCTGTGACTTCTCTCCTGGTTAGAAGAGGATTCTCACAACACTTTTGCCTTAGTATAGTCATATTTCTTTTTTCTTTCTTTCTTTCTTTTTTTTTTTTGTCTTTTTGAGATAGGGTCTTGCTATATGCAGTTCAGGCTGGCCTTGAGATCACTTTTGTAGCCCAGGCTGGTGTTGAACTCACATTGATCTTCTCACCTCAGCCTCCTGACTACTGGGATTACAGGCGTGCGCCACCATGCCTGGCAGTATAGTCATATTTCTTAAGTGATTGCTAACTTAGTCAGGTTGCAAGAGTTGAAGCTATAGGGCTTTTTGAGTTTAAAGAATTTCAATCATGTAAAAATAAGGTGTTTAGTGGCAATGAAATTAAATGAGAGTAAAAGTTTAAAAAATAATTGGGAAATTCCATTAACATATATAAAGATTAGGAAGTATAATTTGAAATAATTCATTATAGTAAAATTACAAAATATTTAGAACACCCTATTAAGATGGGAAATAGAGTTAAATTTACAGGGAGATTTAGAGAGTTAAATACACATACTAGAAAACTGTATCCAATGATAATTTTTTATTATAAAGAGGGTAAAGCAAAATTTAAAAATGTTAGAAACAATATAGAATTTTTAAAAACAGTATGATATGAATTCAGTAATGGATGTTACATTGCATATTCCAACAATACATTTTTAAAATTCATAATAACCAAGTTGAGTTTGTCCCAGGAGCACAAGCTTTGCTTAACATTAAACACTCAATCAATCACATTAACGGATTAAAAGAAATAAAAATATCTTCTTAATAGATGTAACAAAACACTTGATAAGACTTAACACCCATGTACTCAGTGAATTTGCAATAAAAGAGAAAAGCTAAGGCTATTCTCATGTGATACCATACTGGAGGTATTAAATGGGGCAGTTAGGTAAGGGAAAATGTAAATGTTATAAGAACTAGGGAAAAAATCCAATAATTATTTGAAGATTTTATGATTGCAAAAAGTCCAAAGTAAACCATAACAAAATTAAGGAATTTGTAAGATAAAATATCAATATATCTTGCTTAGGTAAGCTCAAAAGCTATGGTTCAATCTCTAGTATCACATGCCACTGTGGTGCTACCCCCTGGTATGCTGAGCATGGTGATGCACACCTGTAATCCCAGCCCTAGGGAGGCAGAAATCAGGAAGATTGCTATAAGTCCAAGCTGCATAGTGAGACCTGGCACACACAAACGCAAAATCAATGCATAGAAATTCTTATATGAACAATGAATAGTTAAGAAAAGAATTAAATTTTAATAACATAAAATATTAAACTCCTATGAGTAAATTCAATGAAATATATGTAGGATTTAGGTGGTAAAAATTATAAAATTCTGAGAGTCACTGACATGATCTATGTTTTCAATTTTTAAAAGACAACGTAGAATAGCAATACAAAAGACAAAATTAGAAATAGTACAGAATTTCACTAAACAACATGATATAAATTCAAAAGTGTTTGTTGTGTTGCATAGTGTTGTCTTCAAATTAGTTGTTCAAGTTATCAGATATATGCCTGAAAAATTGGAAAAAGAAACAAAAAAGGAAAACAAGCTATAAGAAATTAAGAAGAGAGGAAAATGCAAAAAGAAGACAAGAAAACAAACAAAAATCTAAGCATTAACGGCTCTTTTCCCTAGACCAGCAGAAATCCAAAGTACAATTATCCAAACCGCCCTGCTTAATACATACATATAACTTTCCCCTACTCCCTCTCCTGTCCTCCTCATCTTAGTAATTATTTCTTTTTGAACACATTCATTCCCTCTTCACAATATCTATTATACCCTTCAAGTTTTATTTAGTTTTTCAGGTTCTTTTTTTTTTTTATTTAAGAATTTTTTTTTTTTTTTTTTTTTTTTTTTTTTTTTTTTTTTTTTTTTTTTTTTTTTTTTTTTTTTATTTTTTTTTTTTTTTTTTTTTTTTTTTTTTTAGATTTTATTTATTTATTTATTTTCTTGTTTCAGAACCTTTAGTTTGTTTATTCACTCACCCCTATGGCCGGCTCAGCCCACCCCGAGGGCAGGGCTGGCACAGCATGTGGTGCTGGGGATCGAACCGCGGTCCCTGAAGCTGCCCAAGCTTTCCCAAGCAGGCGCTTTAGACCACTGAGCCATCCCGCCAGGCCCAGTTTTTCAGGTTCTTACACTAAGGAGACAATGTGATGTTTGCACATGTGGCTCTGATTTATTTCACTTAAGAATATGGTCTTTAGTTGAATTTACTTACTGATAAAAGGGTCATATTTATTATTTTTTTATATCTGAATAATACTCCATTGTGTAAAAACACCACATACTCTAAATATGTGAACAAATGCATTTTTAAGTTTCCAGATTTTACGGTCAATGTGACTTCAATCAAAATGTAAATGTGAATGTGTTTAAACTATTACTAAAATTTATATAAAAACATGGAGGTCCTAGGAGAGATAGAAGTTTTGAAGAGCAATGTGAAAGAACTTGCTTCTTAAGATTCCAAGATAGCCAGGCTTGGTGGCGCAAGCTTGTAACCCCAGCACTTGGGAGGCTGAGGCAGGAGAATCGATGTGAGTTCATGACCAGCCTGGGCTACAAAAGTGAGCTCAAGGCCAACCTGAACTGCATAGCGAGACCCTGTCTCAAAAAGGCAAAAAAAAAAAAAAAAAAAAAAAAAAAAAAAAAAA
>PVJA010016310.1:0-12500 GCA_004027025.1 Myocastor coypus | reverse complement strand
TACATTGAGAAGTTACTGATTTAGGGTTTGTTTTCATCTGTAAACTCTGGTTTATAGAAGCTCATTTTCTGTCAGTAGTTTTCTTCCCATCACAGACAATTTTCTCTGGAAAGAATGATCTATATTTGATATGTACCTAGATTCTGTTCTCTCAACTACAGCCTGGGCCTATATTCTTTACAACAGGCAGTGGTTCTGCCATGAGGGTACATTTAAAGTTTCTTAGTCAGTGCCTCACTCTTCTACCTTTTCCTCTTGAGAAATTACTGAAGTAATAAAGTATGTGGCTGAGTTTAGTAGAAAGTCAGATAGTAATGAAAAAGCTTTTGAAATAAGAGCGAAAATACATGAACAGGCTGCTTAAAACTACTGGAGAAGGGAAATGCAGCTATGGCACTGCCATGCCACTTGATACCTTGCTACCTTTTCAACTACCTCAAAAAAAGGTAGTTCTTCTCACCTTAGATAATTACAGTTGTAAACTTCATGTTTATCTTTTCTGTCACTGAATTCACTATGCGTTTTAGTTGATAGCTGTCATTGACTTGTAAATTAAAAATGAAGGACATTGGATAGTACAGTATTTGTATTACTATGAGTTCCAGCCATATCAGATTAACAAATGACTGAAAAAATAGAAATTTTGAACTAAAGGTTCACATTCTGGCTGAATATCATACATTTTTAAATATAAAATTAGAAATAACAAGAAGTATCTTTAAAATGAACAGGTTGTTGTTCCATTCAAATGCACTCTAAGCACTTTCTTAAAGCCTAAATTCCCTATAGGTTGTATACAGACCATCCCAAGAGGGTATGATACTAAGGAACTACTCCTTGAGCAGTTGTGCTATTTGAGCAACTGCCTCTGCTTGTCATTTCTCCCTGAGATTCCTCAGAGCCAAGAGCATCTGTCAAGAGGAGTCAAAACAATGCTGATGCTAGGAATTGGATTCATTACAGATGGAGGTGTTCCAGCCCTCTACACCTGCCAGCTCCATTGTTAGAGGAGTGTGATAAATGGATTGAGTGCACCTGCCCTTGTGAGCTGACAATGATCTAAACAGCTTTTAAGAACGACAGGAAGCCAGTCTTCTTTGGCTAAGTCTTGGGTAGTGCACATCCATCTACAATAGAGCCCTGAAGACAAGGAGATGTGCTTAGAGAGGCATTTTCCAGGCATTTTTTCCCTTCAAGTTAGAAGTAGCAGCCCTTTCATTTGACTGGCCTAGGCATATCATCTTTGAAACTTTTAGGGGAAAAAGCTGCAGTTAGTATTCCAGAGCACAGAATGAGAGTTCCAAGAATATTGTGCCATTAAAACATGCTTTAAAAATCACCTTGAAATTTTTCAGTGATTATCATTGTCTTGTAGTTTGAGGCCTTCTTTTCTTTTACCCCAGCCCCTGCCGTTTTGATAATGAGTCATTTAATGGAACAGCACCTGAAATTTAGGAAATTAGTTCTGAACTTTGAGCTGTTCGACGGGAACTTGATGTGCCACAGCGACTTGAAGTGCTTATGGAAAGCCATATATGTAATATGTACAGTTTTCCTAATAAGCAAAAATAATTCCCAGTACAGTGATTCTGTAGTAGCTGCAATAATTCTTGTCCAGTCTCCAGGCTCACATTTCTCTACCTCCATCTCCAACTTGGAAATCTAATAGGCATCTCCAAATAGAACTCTTGGATCCCAGCAAAACAGTACTTACTATAAAAAATAAATCTTGCCGTCTCACTAAACAGCAATTTCCAACTTCCAGTTGTTCAGGCCACCACCTTGCTGCATTCTCATTCTTTCTCTTTCCCATCCCACTTCCAACCCCTCAACTCAAACTCAAAATACGCAGTGTCCAACCATTTTTCACTATATCATCTGCTACCATACTGGCCCAAATCATTTTACCCAGATCAGAAGACTCTCCTAAAAGTCCTCTCAGTTTAGCCTTTGTCTTCTTCCCTAAATCACACAGCTGCTTAGTGAGGTAGTTGCTTAGTGTCCCACTCTCTTAGGATCCTTCTCAGACTATAGTCAGTTATATTGTACTTCTCAAAACCCCTAATGATATCCCATGTCACCTGGACTAAACACAAAGTTCTTACAATTGGCTACTAAACCTTCTGTATTTAGGAATTTTAAATTATAATTGTAAAAGACAGTATAGTAGTGGTTAAGAGCATGTAGTCAGAGTCAGATTGCCTGTGTTTAAAGACTGGCTTGAGTTAATTAGCTTTGTCACACTGGGCAAGGCAAACTTAACCCCTTGACAACTAAAGGTTCTCATCTGTAAAATGAAATCATTGTAACACTTATCTCATATGGTTGTTGTGAGAATTAATGAATTAATTTTACAACATACTTATTAGCGACAGCATATAGTGAATATTGTAAGCATTATTAAATGACAAAACAGGAAATTGTCACTATTAGCAAAAGATCTCATTATAAAGTGTGGGTACAAAATCAATACTCTAGTGGATTTAGCTATAAGAATTTAGAGATACAAAACACTTCTTAAAGCAAAAGATGAAAAAATATTTCGGTTAAACAAATTTAAACAAGCCATTTTTCTGGCAGAGTTCTGCAGTTATAATCAGATATAGCTCTTACATAATTTAATGTATTTTGTTAGTGTATATTTTCATAAAATACTGGGTGTCTGTGTGGCACATGTCTATAGCATATTTTTAATCGTACCTATTTGCCCATCACTTTTTGTTCTTGTTATTTATTCTATATTCAGGGATATAATGCATTATATATCATGATTTATACTTTTAAATATATTGGTGCTTTTATGATTTATTTGTTTATTTTTTTGGTGGTACTGGGTGATTATTGGTGCTTTAAAAATGTACAGATACTGGGGCCCAGCAGGATGGCTCAGTGGTCTAAAGTGCCTGCTTAGGAAAGCTTGGGCAGCTGCAGGGACTGCGGTTCGATCCCCAGCACCACATGCTGCACCAGCCCTGCCCTCAGGGCAGGCTGAACTGGCCATAAAAATAAATAAACAAACAAAAGTTCTGAAACAAGAATAAAATAAAATAAAATAAATTTAAAAATAAAATGTACAGATACTGAGCTTCTTAATCACCTGTTGATTAGCTAGTAATATTTCAACTCCAAAAATAGATATAATGTATTCAGTTTGGTTTTTAGATTAGTTTTTAAGATATACTGTATGGTTGCACTCTATGTCTGGAATTTAATTACTGCACTAATTAAATATACTGTTTATAATAAAACAGTAAAGAAATTTATTATATATGCACAGTAGAGTGAGTAGTCATGTGAAATTTCTAATTGGGAGTCATACAGTTGACTTTTTAGTGGAAATGAATAGCAAGACTCAATTTTTTGTGATGCTGGGGATCAAACCCAGGGCTTTGTGTATGCAAGGTAAAAACTCTACCACTGAGTCACATCCCCAGCCCACTGCAAAGTTCAATTTTGAACATAGTTTTAACCAATATTTAAATCTTCTGTATGGGAAAGTGAGAAAAATGGCCACCAACTAGGGGTCTGTCACATCTGACTTCTTACATCAACTTTACAGGCTCCTTTTATGTCTGCATATGTTGGAAGAGTAAAAAGAAACCTCTAATTCTCCTCTCCTCCAAGCACAGAATATATACCATACCCCTCAAGAACTGCTTTTGACCCATTGAGGATAGTCTTATAAGTAAATGTATACAGCTTATTTGAGGTGGAAAGACTCATTATTTGGAAGGAGGTCAAATGTATATTATGTGATCAAAATGTATGGTAAATATTTAAACTTCTTAAAATGTTTTATAGTAAAAGACACATTTCCAGGATCCTCCACAAAAATATTCCCCCTCACCTTGAACATACTATTCTTGACGCTTTCTGAAGCAGTTCTGGAAGTCCTCTTTCATGAATGTCTTCATGAGATGGAATTAAGAAGTTTTATTTAATGCTGCTATTACTGAGTGCCATCCAATAGAAATGCAGGCTTGTAATAACACTAACCATAAAATGTAAACACTTTGAATCAATCTAAGACATTGAGACACCCAAGGCATCATGACCAGAGACCTGTAAGAGTATCCTTAGAACTTCTCCACAAAGTGGCAAGAATAATAAGTGTGTTCAAAGCCTGGAAGAACTTTTTGAGAGAAATTCATGAAGATGTATCTTTTATTGTAATAAAATTTTAAATGTTCACTGTATTTTTTGACCATACTCCATACATTTGAAAATGAGAGAAGTGACAATATTTGTTCAGAAGCACAAAGAGGAGTTAGAATTTCTAGATTTGTGAGAAGGAAATACAAATTCAACATTTTTATTTTATACCTGAAGTTAACTTTCAAATTGTGACATGAAGTTCTACAATTCTGGGAAATTCTTCCAGTTCTACACAGAATTTCAGTGTAAAGTAGGCTAGCTGCTAGAGCTCTTGAAGTTCTCTGTAGGCTACTGACCAGCTTAAAGGTAAAGATAAGTTTCACATATCTGCCATTCAAAAATGTTTTAGACTCAACAATTACACATGAGAATTCCTCTGAAAGCATGAGGGAAAAAACAGTACAATTTTCCCTCTGCATTAGAAGCAAGTAACATCATTCAGTGAAAACTTATTCTTAGTTTAATAACCAGTAGGGTGATATGTACTGTATTTGTTAAAAGGATGAGCCTTGCTATTCTAAAATGTCATTATAATTTTTGTCAAATAATGTTTTTCTCTACTTTTTTCTGTTTTAAAAGAAAATTGGCCCTGAAACACCATCCAGACAAGAATCCAGGTGATACAGCTGCTGCTGAAAAGTTTAAAGAAATCAACAATGCCCATACCATACTAACTGACACATCGAAGAGGAACATTTATGATAAGTATGGATCACTGGGGCTCTATGTGGCTGAGCAATTTGGAGAGGAAAACGTCAATACCTACTTCATGTTGTCAAGTTGGTGGGCAAAGGTGAATCACGTTTTTTCTTCTTCAAAACCAATCTCCTAGAACACCATAGTATTATTTAATTTTTAAAATCCCATTTCAAAGAAATACTAATCTTACTACTATTAAGCTTTGGTAAATAAAAGGAGACATTACTTCTACTTACACTTATCATTTTGGGATCATTTGTGCTTTATCTCATCAATTAATTATAAAATCTAGCTTGACTTAAGATCCTTCTAGACATTAATTATATTTGAATTTGGAGCTTCAGGATAATTCTGAATGGACTCCCTTTCCCCTGTAGTGACTAATTAAGAACTGACTCATTGCTCAAAACCAAAAATAACTCATTAGTGTGACAAATGTTTAATACATTATTATAGGACAAATTTAGCCACGTACTTTACTATCTATAGCATAGGTCACATCAGCAAACACAAGTCTTGGGGGTGACTATGTCATGGCTCATGTGGAACCTGCTATGAGGTAGTGGAGAAGGAAATGGGAGGGGAAAGATGAAAATTACCTAGTACAGGACAGAGCTGGGAAGACAGGAAAGGAGAGAGAAATGGATATCTGGACAAGAAAAAGGCAAGTTTTAAGGACTTAATGTTATCCAAATTGACTTCTGTTTTTTTATATTTTTATTTTTTATTACTTTGAATAAGAAATATCAATATGAGAGCTTCACAATCATTTTCAATAATTGACACATTGCATATTGTCCTCATAATGGTAATACAGAGCACAGGGTGTGGACATGATACATTTTCTAATCGATATTGATAAGGAAAGAAAAAAAATTTCTTCTCTTTGAACTGAGAGGAAGTAGATGTATACATAGTCCAATGTTTCATAATTGCATTGGGTTACTGGTGAAACTGGCAATGTTGGAGGTTGCTGATTTAAGCCTCTTATAGCTCATCATACTAATCTAGTTCTACGTTTTATGCCTTGTAATTAAGCTTTTCTGCTGGGTGATCAAGGGCAAGTTAAAGCAAGACCTGTATAACAAAATATTCATCTTTTGTATCTTCCAAGATCAAATCCCCTCAGGATTAACTTTGGAAACATGCACAGCTTTGTAGAACTGTTGTCAGTGTCACCCTTTGGGATGAGTCACGGCCATTGCTTGACCAGTTTGCTCTCTGTGAAAGCCTGAGAGAGTGTTTTTCTCTGGGTGACCCTCCTTAGACATACTATAGTTCATTTATCCCTTTCCTCTGTGGTCCCATAATCTCCTTGACCAGAAAATTTGGGATACCTCCGAGTTATAGGATACTACAGCACAAGTTCTCGTATGTCCTGAGTCCTTACTGACCTTGAAGGGCTAGGGCCAAAATATTGGCTATCCTTGTAGCTCTTCTTTTTCTCCAGTTTTTGTTCTGTTACCTTACATTTTCAACCCTCCAGCAGAGAAGCTTTGTGATACTATTACTCTACAACATAGGTAATTAAGCTTAGCATCACTGGTTTTCTGAATATCGAACATCTTTGACTTAGCTTGAAACTCATATTTTCCATCAATCATTGCTATTCTACTAACTCTCTATAGAATGTGATAAAAGCAGTTACACATTTTTATGCAGACATTTAGAAATCCAAGGATGTACAAAATTGTAGCCTGTCAAGCCTATGGCATTTTGCCCAGTCTCTTACTCTCAATTAATACCCTTTTTTGTTTTTTTGTTAACGCACCATTAAATTGAGAGAGTAAAATTGACTTTTGTATAGTTAATTTTGTTTAGTGTCCTGAGAATCCCTAACATATGTATGTTTCATCATTTTAAATCAATTTTAATATTCTTCTTATAAGTCTATTTACATATAGGACATATAGTCTATTAGCATATTTTGCAGAATTGATGTTCATGTAAGTGGTGATAAACAATACTTTCTAAAAACAATATCCAAAATGGCAGGTTTTATGCTCAGTTCCAATTACTGTTTTCTTCCATTATGCTTGCTAAGTCAAAGAGTTTTGTTTATGAAGAAAAAGAGAGAATATGTTCTTCATATAACCACATAAATTTGCAATTTAAAGTCTTATTTATCTTCTGCAATCTCTATCCAAGAATTTTTTTTTTTTTTTTGTGGAGCAGTGGGGAAGTCTAAGCATCCTATGGAAACCCTTTTCTTTATAGAAGGCTTGAAAAGTAGTCAAGATACAGCTAAGTGGATTTGGAACATGAGGTAGAAGTATGCATAGTGATATTATTTATGATGATTGCATCCATATAACAATATGGACTTTTGTGAGCTTGTGTGGGAACCTAGCACATAGATATGGCATCTTTTCTTGGGAAGGGATGTCTGCAGTTCTAGATAATGAGTATCCTGTGCTTATGTATGAACATTATGGTCTGTCTACTTAAGAATGAAAATAGACCTTCTTGCCCAGGAGGTTGATGAAACTGATCTAAATCCTACACACAAGAAAAATCTATTCAACAGTGAAGAGATACACAAATTATTCCTGATGTGATTATTTAAAATTAAAACTACAAAGAAGGGCCCGGCAGGATGGCTCAGTGGTCTAAAGCGCCTGCTTGGGAAAGCTTGGGCGGCTTCAGGGACCGCGGTTCGATCCCTGGCACCACATGCTGCATCAGCCCTGCCCTTGGGGCAGGCTGAGCCGGCCATAAAAATGACTGAATAAACAAATAAAGATTCTGAAACAAGAAAAAAATAAATAAATAAAATTAAAAATTAAAAAAAAAACTACAAAGGAATTCTGCTTATGTAAAAGCCCAATGGACAGTGCCAATCAAAGTTACCTGGATTTCATCCATTAAATCTGTACCATATGAATGAATGAATGAATATATTTTATAATATACACATATATCATATGTATATATATTAAATATCTATTTGTATCTTGTATACTAAGCACTGCAAGGGATAAAGCAAGGTTATTTCATATAAAAGGCAAGCAATTTTAAATTACTAAATATCAAAATAGCATTGAGCCCGCTGTGTAGCATATGCCAATAATGCCAGTCTTTTGGTAGGCTGAGGGAGGAAAATCTCAAGTTGAGCTCAGCCTGAGACAGTTTACTCACTTGAGACTCTGTTTCAAAATAAAACAATTTTAAAGGGCTAGGGATCCAGATCAGCTTGACAGCTCTGGTTTTAACTGTCTCTCTGTTTCTCTTTTTCTTAGCTTAGTCACTCTCATTCTTTCTCTCTTTCTCTCTCTCTCTCTCTCTCTCTCTCTCTCTCTCTCTCTCTCTCAGCAGTATGTGAATGTGAAGACTTTAAAAAAAAATTATGGGAATTGCAAGTAAAGTAGAAAAGGACAAAGTTATACAAGGAAAAGGAGAGTTCCTTAAAGGCAAAAGCCAAGGAATACTTATAGAGTAATCAGGAAAAAGGAACATAGCAAGTGAGTTATCCCTAAAGATTTCTGCTAAAGTTACAAAGCTTGTACTGGTGTTGCATACAGACAATCTTTGTCTTTTATCTCACTTGCTCATTAATTAAATAAAAGGTATGATCCACCTGCACTATTTTAAGTAATACATTTTAAGTAAAACCATAACTTGATTTTGTTCAATTTATAAAATCAGTTTCTTATAATTTTAAATTTAAGGAGGCAAGAAAACCTCATACTGACCTGATAGGGATGATCAGGAGGCTGCAAGCAGTCTTGAGGAGAGATTATAGGATAGGAATCTGGGGGTGGCAAGAAGAGGTACCCCTGTTTTCTTTGGCGAAATTAATTCAGTTCCACTGACCAACATAGGTTAACTGTCTCATTTGATTTGTGAAAGTCCTGTTCACTGCTTGGTGTGGATTTTTTTTTTTTTACACAGGGTCTCACTGTGCAGTTCAGGCTGGCTTTGAGCTCACCTTTGGAGCCCAGGCTGGAACTCACATGATCCTTCTGCCTCAGCCTCCCAAGTGCTGGGATTGCAGGCATGCACCAGCATGCCCAGAAAGATTTGGTTTTGCTTTGCTCTGCTCTTAATAAAGATATATTAAAAGTGACGAAAATACCACATTTCATTGCTGCAGTTACAAGTCATTTCATCTGGTTCTACCTTATTTGGGAACAACCTTATGAAGGTGATTTTGTAGAAACTGTAAGGTAATTCCTACATGGATGAGGATGAGGGTTTGTATGCAGTATGTGAAGTAAACTGTGATATCAGAGCTCTGAAGGTGCATGGTTTCAGTGTTGGTTTCTGGAAGTATCCCCTCCCCTACAACTCCTCACCCCATTTTCTTTGCCCTTGTTTCTTCCAGACCCTATTCATTTTCATTGGCCTTTTGACTGGCTGCTATTTCTGTTGCTGTCTTTGCTGCTGTTGCAACTGTTGTTGTGGCCACTGCAAACCCAAATCATCAATGCCAGAAGAAAATATCTGTGTATCACCAGAAGACCTTGAGGAACAGATCAGGACTGACATGGAAAAAGATGAATGCAGAGGTAATCAGTATCCTTCATAAACTTAATTAAGCACCACATCCCACTACAGTGGAAGAAATCCAACAACAAATATGTGGGAGAGGGACCATACAGACTGTTGGCTTTAGTAAGCCTTTTGGAGATGATAAAGGGAAGAGAAAGCTGACCCTGACACTATTAAAAGAAATCATATGGGACCAGCAAGATAGCTCAGTGTTGTAAAGCACCTGCTTGGGCAAGCTTAGGCAACCACAGGGACAGCAGTTCAATTCCTGGCACCACATGCTGCACCAGCCCCACCCCCAGGGCAGTCTGAGCTGGCCATAATATAAAAACAAATAAAAATAAAAAATAAAAGAAATCACATACTACACTGATGGTGATGTAAAGGAAGAAATATTCATTCTCATTATAAGAGGTGAGCTGTGGGTTCAGGGAAGTTTGGGTACATGTATTCAGGGAAAATGAATCAATATAAGAATGTCTACCTGGAAAAAAACAATGGATGCCTCCCTGAACAAGCATTTTGACCTTTTCCTCCAGGATTTTAATTGAAAGAGGAGATAGAAATAAAAATAAAAGTCATCAATCCTTGACTTTCTTCTTTGCATTTCTTGATGATGACTTAAGGGAGAGACTGGGACAGTGATTCTTCTCCTCTTGAAATAGTTTTTTTCTAAATATATTTAAGGTTAATCTCAAAGCATCATCAAGATGATACTATTTGCTTTGCTAAGCCAGCTCCTCACTTGTATGTGTATGCATGATTCTTCAAATTCTTCCTACCCAAAAATGAAAAAGAAAAAATATATAAAGAAAGATAAGATTTCAGAGAATTCAAAACACTAATGATACTTTATATTCTTTAGGTAATGTTTTTCTTTAAGTAATTAGCCATTTTCTTAGTCTGTCCTGCAATTACAATCCTACTGTCATTTCCCCCTGTGGAATGTATCATTAACCTAAATCATAGACCTTATCAGAAAATAAAAACATGGCCAACTAAAATAATTTCTTGAGAATTCTCACAGTGGCACATTGCTGTCAGAAATACTGGAATTAGGATGGTAAACTTCTCTGGAATATAACATACTCTGATTCTTTGCTCACAGTGAAATAAAAACTAGTACATCAAGTACCAGAAACTATTCAAAGGCTTGCATTGTGTTTTATTTCCTATCAGTGTGATCAAGTAATATCCAGCATTACCCATCTAGACTCCAAGTCAAAGAAAAGGATTTTTCATCATGTAAATTGTACCAACCCCAAAACTTTCAAAAGTGGAAGTTTAAAGAAGGCAAAAGGTATTTTCCTGCAACTTGTGACTTCTTGCTATGAGTTGACAAGTCTGTCAACCAGACTGACCATTTCTATTCTTTTCCTTGGAAACAAATTTTGGGCTCATGATTTAATACAGTTTGTACTACAATTTTCCTTTTCATTATTTGGGATACAAAAGGACAAGTTAATTTTTTAATGAAGACGTACAAAACAACATACAAACAGGATCTTGACATTTTCTTTATAGTGGAAAAACCCAAGTGAAAATGAACTTAAACAAGTGGATTGAACTGCAATATTTGAATGGAAATTGTTCTTTAAGGAGTGGTTGGTGACATAAATTATGATCCTTGTCTCAATTACTCTTCTCTCATTACTGGGACAAATATCCAGCACCCAAAATGAAGCAAGGAAAGGTTTACTTAGCCCACAGTTACTGGAGGTTTCAGTGCATACTTGGCTGGCTCCAAGGCTGTGGCACAGGGCGGAGAGCACCCAGTTCATGTTGGCAAAACAGCAACAATGGCAATAGAAAGGGACTCTATCTCTTGGTTTCTCTTGTATTTCATTCAGGCTCTCTGTCTCAGGCTGGGAGTAGCATTCACATCCATAATCCCAACAGTACTAGGACCCATAATCCCTCTCTAGAAGTCCCCATCCCATAACTGCATGAGGCTTTGGGGGGACGACTAGGCATAAACTATAACAATCCTAGAACTTAAGTCCCTCTTTTGAAGGAGATAAATGATTATAAAATCAAGTCAGGAGTCATTGGCTGCATTGACCTTAAGATCTCCCCCTAACTTTTATCAATCTAGCCAAGTTCTCCATAACTGAGGACAGAAGGGGAACAGATAAAGAATATTGTTGGTCATTGTCATCCACTGTGTCAGTCTGAACTTTTTCTTTATAGTGGAAAAAGCCAAAGTAAGTAAAATGAACTTGAATATCCCAAACCTGTGGCATCCGACTTCTCTGAGCAGCCTCAAGTCTTTCCTTTATAAACGGGATAAAATTTCCACCAGGTCATTTCAGGAGATCTTTGTGGAAGATTTCATTTTTGGAACAGAAGTCCAGATGGTGCCAGATTCCTCCCAGCATTCCTGCTTCCTCAGTGATTGGTGATGGATTTCTGTTCCTCTCAGTATTTTCCATTTTAGCTCCCCAAAGCCACCAATTCTGCTGCAGAAGTGAGAGTCTAGAATCCCATCGATGTTATTAAAGCACACTTAACTAAGGAGGAAAACTCTCTTACTCTACTAAATGTTTAAAAGCTTTTATTCAAGGATGATTTAGATTTTATGGGATCTGAAATTTGTGCAATTTGACCATCTCTTTTTTCAGGCAAAAAAAAAAAAAAAAAAGCAATCTGAAAGTAAATATTTAAGTAAAATGAGAAAATAATCACAAATTGCAAAGTTAAAAACTGACAAATGTGACATATATCACAAAATCTAGAATATCAGTAATTAACTAGCATATTTCTATAATACTTTTCTCTATGGCTGCATAGTGTTATATTGCTTCTTCATATAACCATAATTTTTTTTTTTTTTTTGTCTTTTTGAGACAGGGTCTCGCTGTGTAGTTCAGGCTGGCCTTGAGCTCACTTTTATAGCCCAGGCTGGTCTCGAACTCGCACCAATTCTCCTGCCTCAGCCTCCCAAGTGCTGGGATTACAGGCATGCACCACCACGCCCGGCGCATAACCATAATTTTGAAATTTAATTTTCTATAGGAAATTGCAAAAATAATTCTACCTTTTCTCTAATGTATTTGATTCTTTTTTTTTTTTTTTTTTTTGTGGGACTGGGGTTCAAACTCACGACCTTGCACTTGCCAGGCAGACACTTGTGCCACGGAGCTATCTCCCCAGGT
>PVJA010016309.1:0-43719 GCA_004027025.1 Myocastor coypus | reverse complement strand
CTTCTTCTTCTTCTTCTTCTTCTTCTTCTTCTTCTTCTTCTTCTTCTTCTTCTTCTTCTTCTTCTTCTTCTTCTTCTTCTTCTTCTTCTTCTATCAGAAATCCAGCATAGCACAGTTAGGCTCTCTGTTCGGGATATAAGATGAAACTGAAGATATTCATCAGTTTGAGATCCAACTCCTAGCTAGAAGTCCAGTCTCAAACTAATTGATGTTGTTGGGAGAACTCAGATCCTTGTGACTGTAGCACTGATGTCCCAATTTCACAGTGGCTGTCAGCCTGGGGACACTGTCAGCTCCTATAAGCTGCCCACATTTTACCTTATGTGCCCCTTTCCTTCTTCAAAGTCAGCAATAATGTGCTGACTGTATAGGCTCCACGTCCTCCTTCCTTCCACCACTAAATGGTAAAAGTGCTCTGCTCTTGAAAGCCTAATACGATTGCATTTGGTCCAAGGTGATCATCCTAGCCCCAGATTAGTGCATTTGGGATTTGAATGGCATCAAAAAAAGAAAAAAAAATCCCACTACAACAGTGCCTAGATTGTTGTGTGATTAGATACCCAGGAGATGAGGAGGATATGCTGAGAGAAACAGGTTTAAAACTGGCTTCCTTAGACGTTCTAAGACCTAGGACTCTTCAGCACAAAAAAACTTACAGGGACACAGGTTTGCATTTCCCTCCTCAGGCTGGTTTCATTCAGACAGACAGTCTACCTATCAAGGCTTCTGGAAAACAGAGTTATTCAATAAATTTAAAAGGTATTGGAACACACTCAGGTATATAGCTGTATGGTGGGAATCTCTTACCAGACTGGCTCTCCAGGTGTCAGAACCACCCAAGTGATTACGAGAACATGCTGTGGAGCCACAGTCCAGAGTTTCTGGTCAGGTAGGTCTGAGCAGGGCTTAAGAATGTCTCAAGTGACCTTAGTGTGACTGGAAAAGAAATGACACTTTGAGAGCCAATACCTGAAGATATTAACTTTCCCATTAAAGTAAACACCAGCCTGGTGTGGTGGCTCACGCCTGTAATCCCAGCACTCGGGAGGCTGAGGCAGGAGGATTGGTGCGAGTTTGAGACCAGCCTGGGCTACAAAAGTGAGTTCAAGGCCAGCCTCAACTGCAAAGCGAGACCCTGTCTCAAAAAGACAAAAAAAAAAAAAAAAAAAAAAAAAAAAAAAAAAAAAAAAAAAAAAAAAAAAAGTAAACACCAAATAGCACTGTCTTTGGAGGCTAGACACACACATGAATACACACACAGACATATGCAATGTGTTTGGATATTAAGAGATACTGTGTATTTTAACATTATTTATATCTACATACAAAATAATGAGAATAACTATATACATTGGCTTTCTCCTAGAGAATATATTTTTTTCCATTGCTAAACACCATTTTGTTTTCAAACACTGTTTCTTCAGCAAACTCAAACCTACTTATCTGCTGCCTCTGATGCATTTATAAACTTCAGCATTTCTACTGTCCCAAAGGACCTGTAATGCTGTAAGCATGGCTCTGTTGTTTTTCATTTCACTTTCTTTTAATGAGACCCTTAAACATTCTTTGTAGCTATAGCCTGCCAACCCTTTCCTGCCCATCCTCCCTGCTAACTTGGTTTAAAAACTTTGGAAATTCCACATCCAGAGACAATGGAATGGCCCAAATTGTGGATTAAGTGGATGCTACACCAACCCTCGGTTTTTAAGATATTTAAAAAATCCATATTAAACTCCTCCTTCTGCATTCATTAGCCAGATTTCTGCTGGAGACCAGAACTCAAACTCTCTCCAACAAATACACCCAGGAGCACCACCTCCTGCTGATCTGTAGCCATAACGGCAGGCTATGTCTTCAGGTATCCATCTTGTCTTTTCTCCAGCATCTGGTTACATTTTCCACAGGGGCAGCTTAATTCTTTTTTTTTTTTTTTTTTTTTTTTTTTTTTTTTTTTTTTTTTTTTTGTCTTTTTTGAGACAGGGTCTCGTTATGCAGTTGAGGCTGGCCTTCAGCTCACTTTTGTAGTCCAGGCTGGTCTCGAACTTGCACCAATCCTCCTGCCTCAGCCTCCCAAGTGCTGGGATTACAGGCGTGCGCCACCGCGCCCGGCTTAATTCTGATATAACCTTTTACCAAGCTAAGCCTGAGAAGTTCCAGTCTTCATCCTCGAGCCTAGTGACCTCTCTTGGATAAAGATTTCTCCTTCCTAATAACCTGAAATAAAGTCCTAGGATTGTGTTCCATTGGACAGACCTGGATCCCATGTTAATCACTGGACCACTCAGTGTGGCCAGTGCGTGTATTATGCCAATCCATGAGAAGTGAAGGCGAAAGGACTTCCCAGGAAAAATGACGATGATATTATCAGAGGTAGGAGGAATGGATGCCAGTGAGGCCAGAGGCAGCAATGTGGTGTGCATTTTCAACGGGCTGCTATAGTGGCCAGATGTGTTCCTGCCTGTCAAAACACTGTCACACTTGCCAGTCCCATATCGACCAAGATTTGAGGACGATGACCATGACTTCCGTGAAGACCCAGGCATACACCATGGTGGCATCACCTGTGCTCCTGCCTTCTTGAGCTCACAGAATACTCAGTTTGCCTCCTAAGGTGAGAGGAGATGTTCATTTGTTCCTGCTTTGTGTACAGACCTCTCTGTGTACAGACCTTGGGCAAAATTTCCCAAACCATTCCAGAAATATTTCCAGTGTTCCATTTCTCCTGAGATCCTCATCTTAAGCCCAATCACCCTCATATAAGTGTGATATCCTTGAAGTGAAAGTTCCTCCCCACAAAATTCACGTGGGCATTTTCAAATGCAGGTCAAATGGAAGAACCATACATGTTTCTTTTCACAAGGAAATGTGGAAGATAAAAGACCAGAAATTCTAAATGCAGCAAAATTCACCATTCAGTGATGAGGAAGAATCCCAAAATGCCATGAACCTGTGGTACCTCAGTCGTCAAGACTTCCTGTGCTTAGCCGGGCGTGGTGGTGCATGCCTATAATCCTAGCAGTAGGGAGGCTGAGGCAGGAGGATCAGTGAGAGTTCGAGACCAGCCTGGGCTACAAAAGTGAGCTTAAGGCCAGCCTGAACTGCATAGTGAGACCCTGTCTCAGAAAGACCAAAAAAAAAAAAAAAAAAAAAGACTTCCTGTGCTTTCTACTAACCTGGCTTCTGTCATTCCATTCTCTGCAGATGGTGCCCAAGTCCTCACATAACTTGTGAAATTATGAGTTACTTGGTACTAGAAATTCACTGAAAACTCTAGTATTCGCATCTTCAGGAATCCAAGCATCAAGTATAGAGATAATGTAGGTAAGGCTTCCTATTTTTCTGATGAGAGTAGCTTGCAATCTCTAGCATCTGCACATGGATTTTTTAAACCCACAGAGTAGGCTTCCTCTTTTTAAAGCTAAGAACATCAAATTAAATGCTTTATGCTACTCATCTGTGATTTATAATAGTGTTTTCATTTATCATCTATTACTGTTAATCATACTTACAAAGTGAAATGGTCAATTGTTTGTGAGGGTGAGTGGGTGTGGGTGAATGAGTGTGGTGCCGAGAATTGAACCAGGGCTTCTATGGTGAGATACATCCCCAGAACTTTTCATTTTTAAAATTTTGAGACCAGGTCCCACTAAGTCTCTAGATTGCCCATGCTGAAAATTCAGTATTAACCTTTCAAAGTGCTGAGATTACGCACATTCGTCATCATACGTGGCTTCTTTGTTTTTATTTTCATTTTATTTAGCAGACTAAGAAACTCAAGAAGAAAGATTATTTGTCTTCAGTCTGCAGCTAGACTACCCAAATAGAACTATGGCTGTTAAAACTAGGAATCTAAATATTGTATTTAATTATAACTAAATAATTTAAATGTGAAACGGCTCGTATGACTGACTAGTGGCACCACAAGTCAAAATGTACAAAGTGACAGAAGGACTTAAAAAAGGTGTGCTGATTTTAAATACAGTGGTACCATGCTGTCCCAGGTTTGCACAAAATAATCTTACCCATGACCCTCCAAGTTCTGAATTGCCAGAATTTCACTATGCATAAAGAAATCAGATGTAAGGTACCTTAGTTGCACATGAGTTACCCTTGATAAAAATAAGGTTCGTAACTCTGGCAGTGAAGCAAAGCAAGAGAACTGAAGCTACAACCCAAATCACTCACCATGAAGTCCACACTGCCTGAGTCCCCCCAGCCTCTCAGATTTCCTCTGATAGCTGATGGTTCCAATTCCTTTCTCAATAATCCGTGTCCTGACAATCACAACTCAGAACTCTCCAGGGCTTATTTCTTACACAGAAAAATCCATCCTGGGAGATATTTTTGAAGAGAGGCTGACAAAGCCATTGCCTTTATTTTTGTAGTGCAAGATATGAAGACCACTGACAATATGTGTCTTTCTCTTTTTCTTTCTTTCTTTCTTTCTTTCTTTCTTTCTTTCTTTCTTTCTTTCTCTCTCTCTCTCTCTCCTCCTCCACTTCTTCTTCTTCTTCTTCTTCTTCTTCTTCTTCTTCTTCTTCTTCTTCTTCTTCTTCTTCTTCTTCTTCTTCTTCTTCTTCTTCTTCCTTTCTTCCTTTCTTCTTTTATTGGAAATTGAGCCCAAGGTCTTTGCTTTGAGCTACATCCATATTTTCATTTTATTTAAATTTTGGGACAGGGTCTTCTTAAGTTACTAAGCTGTCTAGGCTTGGCTAGAACTCATGATGCCCCTGCCTGATCTTCCCAGACTACTAGTACTATAAATAGGCATGTGGCACAGTGCTCAGTGCCATATGCATTATTTATTAGTAATTGTTTATGAAACAGCTAAGTTAATGTTGGGAAAATAACAGTTACACAAAGTCTTGGTAGATACTGCTTTATGGAAGCTATAATAAGGTGGATGGAGAGAAACACTAGAGTCAGGTATGCATGCACACAAACGGATCCTTGGTTTGACCAGAAGAAACTTGTGTAAGGAAGAAGAGAAAAGTCTGATGATCTTAGAGTAGTAATAACTTCCAGCATATCCCTGGTGAGGCACAGGGTCTCATAACATACAATGTCTGATGAAACCTAAGAAGAGCTAGGCATGCTGTGACATTACTGTAATCCAAGCAATACAGAGGGTGAGGCTAGAAGTTCACTCCAAGTTCAAGACTCACCTGAACTACATAATGAATATTTATGGACAGCCTAGACTACATAGTGAGACCCTAAATCAGAACATAAAAACAAAAGCAATGCAATAAATATAAGAAGTCAGTTAAAGACCATGATTTTCTTGAATTTTTGGAGAAGATTGTGTGTGTGTGTGTGGGGGGGTGTGCTGTAGGATAAGTCCAGCTTCCAGTGGACTTACCTACAGAAGTCTCAAGTTTATCTCTTTTTTGGGCTAAGTAGTATTCTGTTCCATAAAACTACCACATTGATGTGGCATTTAGGTTATTTCCAAGATTTAGCTATTACAAATTGTGCTGCTATAAACATGGGCACACATATATAAATATGGTATGATATACTTAATTCTTCTAGAAAATACCCAAAAGGGAAAAATCTAGGTAAAATGGGACTCCAGATCCTAGCTTACTGAGGAATATGTATACTGACTTCCACAGTCATTTCACCAGTCTGCACTCTACATTATTACCAACAATGGAGAAGGGTTCCTTTTTCCTAATAAACCCTCCAGCATTTTTACTGGATGTATATTTGATGCTACCCATTCTTTCTGGAATGAGATGAAATCTCAGTGTTGTTTTAATTTGCATCCCTCAAATGACTGATGATTCTGAACATTCTTTCATATAATTATTTGCCTTTTGTATTTCTTCACCTGAGAAGTGTTTATTCATTAAAGCTGTTCATTTTGGGATTGGATCTTTGAATTTGGGAAATCAGAATTTTTTCAGTTCGTTGCATTTTCTAGATATAAGTCCTCTGTCTGAACTACGATTGACTAAGATTTTTTTTTCCTCCTCTGATGGCTGTCTTTTCACTCTACTGGTGATTTGTTTGGATAAGATCACGGTTATTGGTTCTTCAAATATTTCCCAGATAGTTTGGGTATTGTCCATGAACTCTCTGCCTACACTTATTTCTCCAAGATTTCTACCTAATTTGTGTTTCAGTAAATTTAGTATTTCTGTTTTAATATTTAGATCTTTGATCCACTTTAATTTTAGTTTAGTGCATGATGTAGACAGGGGTCTAGTTTTAGTCTTCAGTATGAAAATAAGCAGTTTTTCCATCACTATTTTTTCTTTTTTCATTTACATATTTGGTACAGGGTCTCATTATGTGGCTTAGACTCAGTGATCTTCCTGTTTTCAGCTTCCCCAGTGCTGGGATTCCTGTATGCACTATTCCTGGACTGATTCACCCACTCGGTGCACCCCAGGGGCGGGGCCAGCATGGCATGTGGACCAGGAATCCAACCTCAGTCTCTGCACTTATTAAAACAGGCATTTAATCTGCACCTGCAAGACTATCTTGCCAGCCCTCTATCGCCATTTTTATGAAACAGGATATCATTCTTCCAGTGAACGTTTGACCCATTTATCAAAAATAAATAAATAAATAAATAAATAAATAAATAAATAAATAACTGAGTGTGTTTGTAGTTGTGTTTGCTTCTTCTAATCAGTTCTACTGATCCTCAGGTCTGTTTCTTTGTTTATTTTGCCAGTACCATGTTCATTTTATCACCACAGCTTTATAGCATAATTTGAAGCCCTGGATTGTGATGCCTCCTGCCTTGCATTTTGTTATGGTTTATGTCTAGTTTTCCCCCCAAAGACTCATGCAATCATGGGCCAGGACTTCTAGAGTTTGAGACTTGAGTGATGATTCACTGGGATTATGTGTTTTACTACTGTTGGGATTATGGTCTGAGTAGTGCTGAGACTATGGGTGTGGCCTGATACAATAGGCTAAGGCAGAGAGCCTGATGTAATTTAAGAAGAGAGACAGAGGGACAGACTAGTGCTGTTGCTCTGCTGCCATGAAAGCTGTTGCTCTCTGCTCCCTTGGTTGGTCTGCTGCCTCTGTCGTGATTGTTGCTGTTCCACTGCCATGAACTGGATGCTCTCTGCCCTGTTCCACTCAGCCTTGGGCCAGCCAAATATGGACTGAAACCTCCAGTAACTGTGAGCTAAATAAACCTTTCCTTCCTTCATTTTGGGTGTTGGGTATTTGTCCCAGCAACGAGTGAAGAGTAACTAAGACACATTCATTGTTCAGGATTGTCTTTGCTATTCTAGGTCTTTTCAGATTCCAGATGAATTTTAAGAATATTCTCTCTAGATTTGTGAGATGTGCTAATAGATGTGTTTTATCCTTGATCACATCAAATCTGTATGACAGTTTTTGCACAATGGCTATTATAATGTCAATTCTTCCTGTCTATAAGTAAGGGATATCTTACCATTGTCTGATATCCTCCTGGATCTTCTTTTTCAGAATATTGCAATGCTTAACATATAAATCTTTTACTTCCTTTGCTAGATTAATTCTTAAGCATTCTAGTTTTGGGATTCTGTTGTGAAGGTATTGTTTCCTTAATTTTTCCTTCACTAAGTTTGCTTTTTATGTACAGGAATGCTATTGATTTATAAGTGTTGACATTTTGTCCAACTGTTCTACTGAATTCAATTTTTAAATCTGGAAGTCTTTTGGTGGATGTTTTGGGGTCTAGGTAGAGTGTATAATGAAATATATGTGAATAATGAAACTTAACTGCTTCATTATATATAACTATAACAAATATATATATATATATATATATATATATATATATATATATATATGAATTAGAACAGACATCACATCATAACTAAAGTTTCAATAACAACAGCATGAAGCACAGTTCAGAATGATGGTAACTATTACCTTGAACCATAGGAGCAAGCTGTAGTTGCTCCTATGTAGCTATGATCAGTATAACATCACTGATCATAAATTAGGATTTACATGCAAAGTGTTTCCCTTTGATAGAGTGGTTTTACCCTGTGGTGGGGAAATTTAAGAAAGATGGTGCATAAAACAAAACTAACAGAGAAAGAAGTAGAAACAAGGCTAGAGAACAAAGGACAATCATGAAAGCTTAGGAAAGTGAGAAAAGAGAGCAGAAAAAATGAAGAAATAAATAAGGGAATATCTGTACTTTGTCTCTGGACTTAGGGATGGAATTTGTTTTATGTGGCAAGAGTTCTCTGCAGTCATTCAGAAATGAGAAAAAAAATAAAGAGAAAGGAATCAAGGGCCAATAAAAATAAAATCAAAAAAAGAAAAGAATGAACGAATGAGTTCATGAAAAGGAGGCAGTGGCAACTGCCTGCTTCTTATTCCACGTGTCTTTGTTGTCATGGGCAACAAAATGGTTCAACTAACTTACTACGTGTTGGCTCAGGTTGTTAATGATCCTTCAGCTTTTCCATGCCACCAGCCCTGATTGCCTATCGTTTGTGCCCTAGTCAGGTTCCTAATGAGCAGCTGATATTCTCTGATATTCCCCCAGTATTCTGGTTCTACCTATGTACAGGAGGAACCAATCATCTAGACTCCCCCAGCAGAGCTTGTTGTGGGGTCTCTAATTATAAGGGAAAGGGACAGTCACCTCTGCTCTTTCTATTTTAAGGTTATGTCCTGTACCTCAAGTTAATTTCAAAAAGTGAATTGTGTGACTGATAAAACTCTAATCTCTTATCTTGACTCTGAATAGAATTTAATTTCTATAATTAGATGTTAATAATTGTGTATTTATTGTCACATGGGCTGAAAACATGAGCCAAATAAACCTCTCCTTCTTCAAATTGCGGGTATTAGGTGTCTTGGTTTGGTGAGTAGAAAGCAACTGAATCAGAGTTTAGTACCAGATTGGCATTGTTTCCATGGTAATACTTGACTGTCTGGAAGTGTTTAGAACTGGCTTGTAGGAAGAGTCTGGAAAGTTTTGGCAATGCTAGTTGAAGAACCAATAGAAATCTGTAAGCTGAGATTGATGAGTGAAACACTTTGGGGCTCAGAAGACCAGAATACTAATAGAATGCACATGGTATAGGCAAGGCTCAGGAGGTTGTAGCTGGGACCAAGGATCAGGCATGTTACACTCTGGCAGAAATTGGTTTATGTTCTGCTCCTGTTCCAAAACTTTGTGACTCACTGACATTAAGGGAAATAGACTCATTAATCTCACCGTGAAAATTTCAAGGCTGCTCAATGTTCAGGCTGAGCCATGGGTGTTGCTGACAACCTTTAATCAAATTTTAATACTGAAAATCGGAGGGGAAAAAAAAAGGCGTTTGAATGTTTTCAATTTCCCTAGAAAGGAAATGCCTGAGAAGTTTGAGCAGAGGTGAGCTTCGTTCCTAAAAGGATTAGCATTAGAAAGAAGGAATTCCTTTGCATCATGAACATAGGAGAGGTAGATGCATCCCAGATATCAACACGGTGTTACCATTGAAGGCTTAAGGTTACAAAAGAGAAATATTTTGCTTTGAGAAGACAGCTCTGGAGTATCTTGCTAGAGGAGGGTTTCTGAGGGAATAAGTTCCCTGGACTTTGTTTTATAATGCTCAGCCAACCAGACACTGAGTCCCCTGCATCTATTACCTAAGAGAATCATGCTACTCCCAAGCTGGTGGCTGTTTTTTTTTTTTTTTAGAGCAGAATGCAGGAGTTGTAGGGCCAGAGAGTCTTCCACCTAGGTCTCAGCAGAAGGCCTGCAAAGCCAGGGACTATGCAGTGTGTGAAGCTGGGAGAGTGAGGTATATAGTGCAGTGGAGACCCCAGGAAATTAGAAATACCTGAAACATACCAGGCCTGGTGAGGAAAGCTGTAGGCAAGTGACTTTAAGAGAGAGCTCATGTTGAGTAGTACCACCAAAGAGAGCTGCCCAAGCCATTGGGACCTTGGACCTCACCACAGCTTGCCCAGAAGGCTGATCATGTAGCTATAGGATTCAATGTAATGTTCCTGATGCAAGGTTTCAGTCTTGCTTTGGTCTCCTTTCTGATTATTCTCTTCTTACTTCATTTTGGAATGAGACTGTTTACATTATGCCATTGTATGTCAGCAGTGTTTATGGTTTTTCTATTTATTTATTTATTCATGGGACTGGGTATGATTTTTACTTTTATAATACCCACAGTTATACTTGGCCTGTTCTCAGAGGAGATTTTAGCCTTCGACATTGTAGCACTGCTGGATCTTTGGAAACTCCAAGACATGAATGAAGTGCATTTTGATAGAGATATACATAGGTTCCATGGAGTCCAACAACAAAACATGATATCTTGGATCTCAAATTTCCCCTAAAGTTCTCACATGTTCAGAGGTAAGGATTTTGAAAGATGAATGGCACAGGGACGCTGTCACTCACTTGGTGATAGCAAATGTGGCCACCCGAGAGGAAGGCCTCTAAGGCATGACCTGGAGCACTAGCACCCTCCGTGACTCCTCTCCTCTCTGCCTGCTTCATGGCCACTGTGACCTGAGCATTTTCATGACACCTAAGCCTTCTGTGGTATTGTTTCTGCCTTAGAGTCAGCTGACAGTGGTCTGAAGTTGTGAGCCAAAAGAAACCTCTTCTCTTTTAAATTGTGGATGGTAGATAGTCAGTTCCATTGATAAGAAACTAAGTAAAACAATTTCCCCAATACTTTATCATTCAAGTATTTTCTCTGGATTTTAAAGCCTGTGTTAGTTGTCCTTTAGAAGGATCAGGTATTAGGTCTTATAGTAAAGGAAATGCTTAGACAGACCCCCAGAGTGAAGAGTTTCTTTCTATTTAACATAGAAATACTGAATGTACAATACTTAGTCAAACTGGGGATCATTAGCTCCATGGAAGAATTTGGCTATGTCTCAGGCTTCCTGTGGCATCTCATGGGCGCCATGAGAACGTTCTATATTTCTATGGTAATCCCTCTTACCCTGAGTGTAAGGCTGCCCCACTTGAAGTTATGATCAACTGTGTTTGTGTAGAATTCAAGCGTGTTAGCCAATAAAATGAGACCCTGATATGATCCTGTCATTGTTTAAATCTAAAATGGCCTTCAAAGTCTCAGATATCTGGAAGATGGTTGAATCATGGAGATACTATACTAATCAATGGGTTAGTCCACTAATAAGTTTAAGGCCAATGTTCTTTTAGCATGTAAGGGTTGCTCAAAACAGGTGAGTCACTGGTGCATGGCCTAGAAAGGTATTTCTTCCTCTTTAACTCCTCCTTTGTCTCTGTTTTCTGGACACCAGGGTGTGAGCAGGTTTTCTCCCACAATACCTCTCTGGCATGTTGTTCTGCCTTGGACCCAGCCAACTATGGACTAGAACTTCCATGTGCTGTGAGCTAAAATGAATCTTTCATTCTTTAAGTTAGGAGCACCAGGCATTGTATCTCTGTAGTCAAGAAAGTGCCTAGGACAGATCTCCAGAAGGTTGAGTGTTATGTACCCGCTATTTGAGATTCTGAGTGGAAAGTTTTGTGTTAAAACAGAAGAGAAGGAAAAAATGGAGGAAAAGAGTGAATGAGTGTTGTATGTGTCAGAACAAAAAAAGAGTGCTTCACTGTGTTATTAACATTTTTCCTTAACTCCCATAAAATATGAAGGTCATATTCTTATGAACTTATTGACTTAGTGCGTGCTCTCTAAAGTGTGAGTGACATACGTTTTTAAATTCCATAATGTTATCTGTAAGTGACAAGTGATTATAATACCACAATTCTCTTTAATGCAGTCTGTAAAAACACATTGATTTTATAGCTCCCCAAACCGATTACATTAATATCTGTGCATAATTAGTTTACACATTACTAAATTACTGACAGATTAAAAGTGAAATAGTGCAGTTCATACTCAGCAGCATAACTGCCAGAAAGGAAATTAATATGGATTCAAATGGTCCTCGGAGACCCACATTGAAATAGCAGAAATCTATAAAGACTGCTTGCATTAAGAAATTTCTATCAGCACCATGTTTGTGGTTGATGCTTTCCTAAGTCTGCTAATCTGAGCTGAGTGGCGCAGGAAATGATACGTAAGAGATGCTTTAGCTCTTACTAACTCGAAACTGTGTTTATTAAAAAGCAAGATCTTAATTTTTGTATTTGATACTCATCAAAGGCAAGCTTTCAAGTTACAACTGAAAGCTTACAGCTTCCTTTGCCTTTCCTGGTATCCTAGTTTTTAGGGCTTGCACTGCTGTATTCCTGACCTTGTCCTAACAGAGTGGTGGTACCTGCCTCTTGGGCTCCCCTGCCGTCCTCACTGGACATAGGTTGGCTATTTTTCCAGAGCGTTGCCTTCATTCTGGGTCTTCTAAAGGCCTGCCAAAAGGGTTTAGGGTGACAGTGGCAGAATGGAAAATGTGGGGCATCTTTGTAGAGCTCTCAGAATTGCTGTTTCCCAATGAGCTGTTAAATACATTGTACCTTTTACAAAACCTCCTATTTATTAGATTTTGCCACCTTTTGAACATTGCAGATCATTTGTTCAGCTACAAGAGTTCAAAGATGAATTATTTTCTTCTCTGTTCATCTAACAAGACAATGTTTGCACTCATTTCCATAGAAAATGTTTTGTAGTCTATTGAATTCTGGTAAGAATATTGGCAATAAATTAAGTTTACAAGTGTGGCAAAGTAGTACTAGAAATTTTCATGGCCAGGGCCCAGCATTTACCTAATACCTGTCGTGTTCTAGGTACTCTATGCAGTATTTTATGTAGAGTCTCATCTTTGTAACTCTTGTAGTAATTCTGTAGGGAGAAAACTATTTCCATTTTATTAATGATGGAAGTGCCCAGGATAATACAGTGACTTGGCTAAGTTCACACAAATAATAAGATAATAGAGTTATAGTTTTTTTTTTCCTATTTGTTCCAAAGCAGGTAGTAGGAAGACAGACTCAAAGAGGAAAGAGTCTCAAGATGATGATGACAGTCCATAAACTCACAAAAATAATTCCTTTATTAAAAAAAACCTCTTTCTAAATATTCAGAGCATCATGTCATATATTTTCATCTTCACTGCTGTATGAGTTATGTTCTATATAACAAATGACTCCAAAGTTATGTAGTGTACAATAACATTCCACATGTCAGTTTTCATGGGTCAGGAACCTGGGTGAAGCTGAGCTGAGCCCCCTGGGTCAAGGTATCTCATAGAGTTATAGTTACCTAGGTCTTCCACCTTCTCAAGTGGACTGCAGAAGTACCTGCTACCAGGACACTGGGTGGATGTTGGTGGAAGTCGGTTGCTTTTCAGTTGTTAAGCCAAGGTTTGTCTTGAGTTCCTTATCATGTGAGCTTCTCTGGGGAGCAAGTCACAGCAGGACAGCTTGGTTTGTAAGAGTTAGCGTGCAGGAAGATATGGAAGGAGAGATGAGGATGGGAGAAGAGGGGAACTGGGGAGAGTGAAGATGAAGGGGGGAGGAGAGAATGCAAGATGAAGATCTCAGAGTTGACACGACTTTTACAGAATTTTATTTGTAGAAGGAAAGCTCCTAGGTCCAGCAGAACTTAAAGATAAATACTAGAAAGCAGATCTCACTGGGGACTTAGATTAGAAGCTGCTTTTTGTACTCACAAATTCATTTCTTCATAATGGGGCTGTAGCTATTTTATCAACAAATAATTACTAATTACTTTGTGTCAGGTTCTGTATTGGGAACAGGAGATGCAGTGGTGAACATAGATTATTTTACAAAAACTTTCGGTAATCACCACAATAAAAACAAACAACACTTATCATATGACCTGAGGGCTTTGATGACTCTTAATATTTACAATAATCTTATCAACTAAGTTATTACTGTTCTCAATTTTTTGATGAAGAGAACTGGGGCACAGGATGTAGGTAAATTTGCAAGTTCACACCCTGGCCATGTGTGTTTATTTATTTATTTATTTATTTAATTTTTAAATTTATTTATTTATTTTTTTTTTTTTGAGTTTCAACTTTTTTATTGTTTAAATTCCATGTGTGTTTAGATCCTGTTCTTTTCTTAACCACTAAGGTAAATGCTTTCTTCCTTTTAGTATTACCTAGAGGAATTTTAGAGAAAAGAGATCGGAGTGGATTTAACATGAATACAGAGAACCCAAGTCCAGGGCTACTCACAACATCAAGCAGAGGAAAGGACAGGGAGAGCTGTGAGCAACAGTGAGATAAATGCCCAATGAGAAGCTACAGGACTCTTGAAGAACAGAATGTCGGACTGTCGGAGAAAACAGAACCAAGTGTGCTCCATAGGCTCCTGGCATGCGTCAGAGAACATGAAAGAAGAGCCCGGATATTTTCTCCACAGTCACAGAGAAAGGAAGGAGAATGGCGATGTCTTCACTCCCATCATAGTCTAGCCCAAGAAACCGAGGCAGACACATCCTGAGCTGTGTCCCAAAAGTCACACAGTCACTAAGCCAGAGGGCATGCTTCAATGTCTCAGTCCACATTTGCTAGTCAATAGAACATGTCAGTAGAACAGATACCTTCACCAGTGTCCACCATGGTGCTAGTCCCGAGTGCAGTTTACCAAAGATGCCTGTGTTTCTGCTTTCCAGGCCTTGGGAAATACTCTACCTCCTGGTGTGTTGTAAAGGGAGGAAAGCTCTAAGATTTACTCTGGAGGGTGAAATGCAAATAAAAGAAGCAGGCATTACTCCTCATTAGAAACTTTGTGAGAGGTGTGAGAGCCAGCATGGGCATCAGCACCAGTATGGGCATCAGCATGTCACTTCCCCTGCTACCGTGATTCTAGGAGTCTCCTTTAGTTAGACTCCCAAGGATTCAGATCGTTACTATTACCATTACCATTATCATTACTATTACTATTACTATTACTATTACCTGAGTGCCATGATAAACAGCTCTTAAAGCTTGTTAAGAAACACACTTTTGTTAGGAAAGAAGCAGGAAGAGAGGGAGGGAGAGAGGGGAAGGAAGGAAGGAAGGAAGGAAGAAAGGAAGGAAGGATAGAAGGAAGGAAGAGAGGGAGGGAGGAAGGAGAGAAGAAAGGAATGGCCTTCATAGTTATCAAAGATGGCAAGTCAGACAATTGCAAGGCAGGCTGGTAAGTGGGAAACCCCAGCAGAAGTCACCGCAGTCCTGAATCCAAAAGGCACCTGGGTTCAGAGCTGCTTCCTCTTCACAAGCCCATAGTCTTTCCTCCTGGAAGACCATTTCATTTGACAAATGAAGCCCACATGCATTAGTACATTAATGCCTGAGTAAACAATGGAACACCGAAGTCCGACCAGCTGGGAAGCTAAAATTAACTATTACGGGGACTTCTTGTTAGCACGGCATTCTTCTCTCCTTTCCCGCTAAGTTTGCCTCCTACACTTCATCTTCTCCAAAAGAATGGAATTTAGACTCAATAAACACTGCTACTGTGAAGATTTTTTTTTTTTTTTTTGTAGGACCAGGGTTCGAACTCACGACCTCGCACTTGCCCAGCAGGCACTTGTGCCTCGGAGCTATCTCCCCAGCCCTATGAAGATTTTTTAAAAAATGTTAATGTGGGATTTTTTTTCTTTAAAACAACTTTTAATGGGCCTTTGTCCATGGCATGCCAAAGCATGCTGGAAATACTCAGGGCCTACTCTAAGGAGAACATGGATATGCAGCCTAGGTTGCTGCCGGTCACAGATACAAGTATAACTTAATAATGGTAAACTGGAGTTTATCACAAGGAGAGAGTGAACAATCAGAGAGGCATCTGCTGAAGAACACATAGTCTTTGGAAGAGTGGGTAGAGATTCAGGTTCTCAGGAGATTGCTAATAAACAGTCACAGAAAAGATGTTCAAAATGAGCTCACCTGGTTGTGGTTGCCATGGAAACTCATTTTTCTTTTTTATGTTTCTCTTCCCCTCCCTCAAATTACTGATAGTAATAATTTGGCCAGTTATTAAAATAGACAAGGAATGGGCCATGTGAACCCAGGCAAGAAATGAAAAGTGAAAGTAAGAAACAAGGGTGTTAAATAGAAAAACAGATGCATCACTGAAACAGTTTCAATTAGCCAATAGGCTCTTTCCTTCTCTTAGATGTAAATATTTGGTGGCTTGGCGTTGCGCAGAAGATGTGGGAAAAGAATACAGTCAAGAAGGGAGTTCTTCATTTCTAATTTTTAGTCCCTCAAAATTAACCCTGTCTAAGAAAGATGTGTATATCCCATTGGCTGTGTAATTCTCACCCTCCCAAACCACACGTTGACTCCTAGCAGGACCTCCATGAGGTCCTTCCTCCCAGGGTAGCAGCATACCACAGTCTCCCTGGGCCTTGCTGATGTCAGCCCATATATCTTGGATAGAAAACTTTGGAACTGATGGAACTCAGGGGTTTCAAGTCACAAATTCCTAAGCAAATTTCAGATAATCAATCACCTCCTTGAAAAATGGACATAGGTGTGTGTATGCAGATGTTGCCCAAATCAGAAGGATTTTGGACCATCTGAAATCCATGCAAAGACTCCAAGTTGCCTACATGCAAAGGTATTGTGTGGATATGTGGATGGTGGACCACAGGATGGTAGGGGTGACCTTAGCTTGTGGTGGCTTACAAAGCAAGCCTACTCTCCTGCTTGAGTCAGCTCTCCTGTTTGCCTCCCTTAATACCTTAGTTATTTTGGAAAGGTGCTGCTGATAGCAATAATGAATTCAGACTCTTAGAACATCATTAGGATTATTAATCACAGTATCACCACCAACCTTCAAAATGACAATAGATGGTTTGGGCATATCACTAGACTGCAAACAACCTGAGATTGGTAGAAAGGATCTAGGAGAGCTGGAAGCACCGAATCCTGTTGTCTTTCTCTTTCTCTTCACAACATAGCCTTTTCTTCGAAAAGTAGGTTTTCTCCTTCCTTTCTTTCTTTCTTTCTTTCTTTCTTTCCTTCCTTCCTTCCTTCCTTCCTTCCTTCCTTCCTTCCTTCTTTTTGACATGGTCTCCTTTTTGCAGCCCAGGCTGGTCTCGGAAACCCTCCTACCTTAGTCTCCTGAGCTCTGGGATTACAGGGACATGCCACCACAACCAGCAACTAAACTGCAAATTAACTGGTTCCTCAAGTTGCATATTTTCCTAAGTCTCTTAGAAGCATGATAAAAAGACATAGATAATGTGTAAAAAGCTTTATTAAAAGAAGGGCAGAGGAAATGACATTATCTAAACCTCTGTTCCACAGTTGATGTGTTTCACATCTCCCCTCATCCCACCGCCACTCACTCATGGGTTGTATCATCCCCTGCTCTCTAGAAAACTGAAGTAATTCATCCTAATTTACCGGAGGTGACTACAAAGTTCATAATTTGAATCGAGATGGATCTAGGTCTCATTCATTTTCTTTCTCTTTATTTTTGGAAATGATGTCTAACTATGAAGTCCAGCATGGCCTTGAATTTGGGGTTCCTCTACCTCAGCTTTCCAAGCACAGGCACTGTAGATTTGTGTCACCATGCCAGACTATGCTCCCCTTTTTATGCATTGTCATGCAACAGTTTCCATAGAAGATGAATTACTACTGAAGAAGAGTCCTTTCAGGTGCAAAGGCCAGTTTATTTGGAACTCCTGGGAAGGCTCACAGAGTGGGGAGCAGGCAAAGTAGAAAGTCACTGTACTGGAAATCCTTTCTATCCGTGTGCCTGGTGGTACCCATACGAGATGGGAAGTCCAGGCAAAGGAAACAGAAAAATCTCCATTGTTCAATGCACAAATGTGCACCATAACCACATCTCAGTGGAACTTTTGCAAGGTGGATGGAAAATAGAGTTTATCAAACATATACCAGCACAGAAATGTTGTACTAATATGTCACCCTCAGAATCTAAGTGCTGATTATTCAAAACTTTCTTTCATGTGGAAGCTTTTGCTAAACTGTTCTCCGCAATCTGCCCTACAGACTTGTGGCTGGAAAATGGAGTGCAAGGTCGACTTTTCTCTTGCTGAATTCTGTCCTAGCCATTGTTAAAGTGTCTCTAGTCATAGATTAAACTCAGAAGTTCTCTCTAGCCAGCCTCTTAGGACTTGATCCACACATACACACACACACACACACACACACACACACACACGCACGCACGCACGCACGCACGCACACACACACACACATACACACAAAAAAGTCAGAGATTTTTCCTTACTTTTAGATCACTGCTTCTTTATTAAAAGTATGTTTTTAAACATTTATCTTGTTGTAGAAGTTAGAATTGTTCAATTTTTATATCAGCTGCAAAGATATAAAATTGTGTACAAAGTGGCCAGATTCCAGGTTCTTTTCTAAAATTTAGAGAATGAATTTAGCCTTCAGTCCATCAGCAAAGATGAGACAGAAACCATGGTCTTGCCTAGAGCATGTGCTGTGGTTTCCCACACTCTGCACTATTCCCTTCTATCTCTTAGATTCACTCCACACCTCTCCTTCATATTGTCCACCAGAGACTATGGAAATCAGAGTTTCTGACTCTTGACTCTGAGCTTTTTTTTTTTTTTTTTTTTTTTTTTTTTTTTTTTTTTTTTTTTTTTTTTTTTTTTTTATACAAGCATTTCACACTCTAAATTCCACTTGACCCATCAGCAGTTCTCAACCTATGGGTCTCGACCCCAGCGGGGGTCGAACGACCAAAACACAGGGGTCGCCTAAAGCCATTCCGAATCATAACTGTAGCAAAATTACAGTTTTGAAGTGGCCACCAAAATTATTTTTTGGTTTGGGATCACCGCAACATGAGGAACTGTATTGTGGAGTCACAGCATTAGAAAGGTTGAGAGCCACTGAAGATGTTTTGTTTCTAAATATCTTTCTCAAAGAGTTGAAGACATCATATTATAGGGATACATGCATACCTGTGCTTGTGCAGCAGAACTACAATCTTGTGAGTCCTCCATCTGTCCATCAATAGGATGAGTGCATAAAGGAAATGTGGTGTTCACTCACCGTGGAGCTCTATTTAGCCTTAAGAAAGATAAACTTGAGTCATTTATAGGAAAATGGGTGTACCATGATTGTGAACCTAAGGAAAGTAAATCAGGCACAGCAGTTTAGATATTACATAGTATCTCTCATATCAGAAACCTGTCTTAGTTGCTTTTTGCATTGCTGAGACAAAATAACCTGACACCCAAAGTTAAAGCAGGAAGGGTTTATTTAGCTCACAGATCACAGAAGTGTTAGCTTGTAGCTGGCTGGCTCCAAGGCAGGCAGGCACAGCAGAAAGCACCACAGTAGAAAAGTAGTAAAGAAGCAGCAAGCGACAACAGTCAGGAACATGAACAGCAGCTCTCTTTTATATTTTATCCTAAGGGTGGGTTGGGCAGCACGCACACCATTACACTGCAAATCAATCCCAGCATCCCAGACTCAATCCTAGCATCTCGCTTCCTGGATCCAAACACCCCCGAAAAGCCCTCCCTAATGCTTTGCCGGACATCTAGATAAAAGTCACAACAAAACCCGAGTGATAAATAAAAGCTAGAAAATAGGAAGTTGGGAGATAGTCTTTCTTAAATGAGAAAGGAATCAAGAAAAGGAGGGAGGGCAGGGAAAGAGGACTTAAGACGGGAATTAAGATGAGTCATATAGGAGTACCAACACCCGGAAAGCAAAGTAAGCACTATGTAATGCAATCCTTCTTTAGGAAGAAAGGACATTTGCAAAGTTCAACTGTAAGCAGAAAAATAAATAAAATTCTATACCAAATTTGCTCCTTTTTGTTCAGCCCAAAAGAAGATAAATTATAGGCATTGTACAAAGGTGCCCCTGGTACTCATTCAAGATACACCCAAACCAAATAAGTTGTAAAGTGGGAGTCACAAGTTGTGTAGGAAGGTGCAGAAGAAAAGACCAAAAAACTGATTCCCATGCAGCCCAGGCTTTTGTCTTCACACAGCTCCCCCCTAAGTCAGTTGGGAAGGAAAAGCTTCCACTTCACAAAACTCTGTGACATTTTCATTTGTTACAAAGAGCTTCATCATGCTTTAAAGCACATGAAAGAATTAGGGAGAGAAAAGTCTGGACCTTGTACCATTGCTGAACGTAACGGAGAGCAGTAAGAAAGAAAAATAGGAAAATGGCCTCACCAAAGGGGTGTCATCTCCTGTCCTCAGTGCTCAGATGGGGAGGAGTGAGGCACCTTGAGAGAATTTGATCCTCTAAACACCACCGAGAGGAAAAGACAAGCCAAGGCTTGTTTACAAATACACACACTTATATGTGCTTGTGGTCATATGCGCATGTGCGCATGCGCACACACACAGAGTAATATATAGAAAATGTTAGATGGAAAGAAGCAAAAAGTAATAATAATCATTAATGACACTACCATCTTTCACTAGTAATTTTTGTTTTCTTTTTATGGCCAGCTCAGCCTGCCCTGGGGGTGGTGCTGGTGCATCATGCAGTGCTGGGGATTGAACTGTGGTCCCTGCACTTGCCTAAGCTTTCCTAAGCAGGCACTTTAGACCGCTGAACCATCTCACTGGCCCTCACTAGTAATATTTTATTTTGCTTTTTTGTTTTGCTTTGTTTTGGTACCTCAAACCAAATTGAGGACCTTATGCCCACCAGGCAGGTTCTGTGCTCCTCAGCTAACTCGGTGTCCCACTTTTTTTTTTACATAGTCAATACATTTATACATAGTCATATATGCTCATATAGACTTTTTGCATAGATATATGCTTTGCCTGATTATATATTTTTAAACCAAAATGTCATACAATACATGTAGTGTACAATTTTAGCTTGACAAAGAATTATGACAATTGTTAATAGTGTTTTCTATAGTTAATTTCAAATAATCACTCTATCTTTTTTTCTGTGGAGAGGTTTCAAGGTTAGTGTGTTTTTTCTTTTTCAAATATTACAATAATTCACAAACATTCTTATGGCTAAATTTTACATAATTTCGTGGTTTATTTCTTTGCAAACACTTCTAAAGCTGACTTTGCTGGATAAAGAAATCAAATCTAAGCTATTAACTATAAAAAGTAATATTTATATACAGTTATATCTGTAAGAAGTTATTTATTTATAACTGTATGAAGTTATACTTACCTGTAAGAAGCAATCAGTAATGTGTGATAATTCCACTTTTCCTAAATCCTCATTGTTGCTATCGAATATTTTTAAATGCCTTTTAAAACAGTGACATTTTATCTTTTGTGATTTGTCTATATCAATCCTCTTATTGAATTCCTAAAATTGTTTATACATTGGTAGTCCTTTGCTCATATATTTAAATATGTTATCCAGGTTGTCTTTTTCTCTTAGTAATTTTTGGCATTTTTGATGAAAACACCACTAACATTTATAAACAAAAAAACAATGCTAGCTTTTTTTGTGTGATTATTGCTTTGAAATTCTTGCTTTACTAATCCAAAAATACAGAAATATCCACATCCATATTTTGAGAGAACACTATTTCCTTTTCTAAAACCTATTATATTATGTGATATCTAAGATCTATTTTCAAACTGTCTGACTCAGAAGTTACACTTTCTCTCTTCCAAATGAATATCCCACTGCCACAATAGAGAAATTATGAAAAATATATCAATCACCTCTTCCTCTGATTTTTAAGTGTCACCTTTTTTTTTCATACTTCTGTTTAGTTGGAAATACTTTAAGAATATTTACTCTGTTTCATTGATCCTCTCTCAATACCATGGTACACTAGATAAGAATATTCAAACTGGAGAAAAAACTTCTTACTGCTCTTAACTCAGCTGTCTAAATGATTGCTATATGTTAACTTTTAATGTTCAATTTTAGAATTGTTTTATGAAGTGAAAAGATGATAAATTGAGGTTATATTATAATCTATTTGGAGAGGGTATAATTATTCATTAACACCATCTTTCTGCAGTTCTGTTTTCTCAAGTTTTTACAGATTAGGTTTTTGATGCAGAAAAGAAATATAGTTCTGATTAATGATTTTCAGTGAAGGAGATACTGAACAGAGAATTTCATTAGATTAGATTTCCTTCTTTTTCATTCCTTTTTTTTTAAGTTTTCATGTAGTAAGACAGGCAGAAATATCAGATACTCACTGGAAAGATTATTGACAGAAAATGAAGTTCTGTTTAGGGAAGGCAACATTTTATCAGTAAAAAAGACCAGCGAAGAGATCCCACTTTAGCCCATGGCTACCTGTTCAGACTTCATTCCTCAGATGGGACGTTCGGCCTCCCTTCCCTTTTTGTTGCGCTTCGAAGAGCCAAAGTTTAGTGTTTAGGAGTTTGTTTTTTTTTTTTTTTTTCCCTGTGACTTAAAAACCTATACATCAATGATTTTACCATAGCTTTGAAAACTAGTCTTCTATGGCTAGAGAAGAAATAGTTCTAAAAACCCCCAAACAAATTAAATTGTACTTTTTCTTTAGATTTTATTATTTGGACTGTTACTTAAGAATGGTGAGAAAGTTTTCTGGTCCCTAGAGATGTCATATTTCCTCTGCAAACCATCAGGAGTAATTAATCTATTTAAATGGTAACATGATACTTTAATAATTGTGAGGAGAGGACAGAAGTAAAATGGGAACCTTCTAAAATCATTGGTAAAGATATGTCATATAATACTACTATCTCTTTAAAAATCACACAGAATTCCTACTGTAAATAAAATGGTGGTAAATGCCACCTTTAAGGCTTCAAAGCCATTTTTCATAGGCATTTTAGAATAGATCAAATCCTAGGATGCAAAATTCCTCAGCCAATGGAATGCATGTAACTTTACACCAAATGCTAAAATTTCTTAAAATGCATTTTATTAGTCCAGGTGAGAAAAGTTTAGACATAGACAGAATTTCCAGGACTTGGTTTCACCATAATAATTAAACTTGGTGAATCTTTTAAAATTACTTTCTACATAGTGACAAGAGGACAGATCCCTTCAGATTCTCCTCCAGGAGCTCCTGTTTGCTCTGTTTCTCTGGGCAAGAGCAGATGTCTTGATGTGTAAAATATTCACAAGTGCCAGGAATGAACACCAAGTGATATTTTTGTTTTATGCCTGATGTCATAGTCACACGAACGTCTTTTATTTTTGAAACCTTAAAATGGTCAGCACAGGAGCAATGGAGGGATTTTATTTGAAACATTGTTGGCAATGACAGAGATGTTTCTGCGATTCAAGTGACAAACTGAACTCTTACATTTCCCTACCAAGAGTAGGTTTGATTAACACATCAAGTTTCCTAGAGTGTAGCCACGTTAGAAAGAAACAACTGCTACACAGATTCTATATCAGAATTTTGGATAAATGCATGAAAGTAGGAGACTCTATAATTTTTTCCTTTGTGGTTAAAGGTATTATTGGTTTTGAAAGTGGAATAGTTATGCAAATGGGAAACACAGTTACTGAATTTGTTTTAGCCTTCTCTGTTTATAGAAATACAGCATTCATTTGTTGTACCTGGTGGCTATTAACTGCTCTAATTGTGCTGTAGACTCGTTAACAAGTTTGTTGAAGTTACACATTATAATTTTAAAGGAGTTAATTGAATACTAATCCGATGCAGAGCACAAAAATTATTTGAACCATTCCAAGGAAAGCCGAAAATCCCACTAGCTGCCTTGGTCCTAGTAAATCCCTTACCCTGTGAAACAGAGAAAATGAATATTCAATATTTTTTTCCATTTGAGTCTCTTGACATTCTATTGATTCACTTTATTTTCCCAACAATTTTCTGACAGGTTTCCCAATGCGAATTCTGCAAATTCTTTGATATTCATCCTGTGGTTGCCTTTGAAAATGAACGCTCTGACCAACTTTGGACTGGGGCTTAGAACTCAGGAGCCCCAAGCCACTCACAACCCAGGAAGCAGCATATTGGTGGAATTTTTACTGTATTACCATGCAATCCTCACATCTGGGACAGAGGCCAACATCAGGAGAGGAAGAAGGTTGGTTTGAGAGTGTGTGAAACCTAAAGGCTCTTTGTGAACCAGGCTATTGAGCTATAAGGAGGAACTGGAGAACAAAGAGAGCTGCACCTTCAGACTGTGCTAGCAGCAAAAAACAGAAGCAAAGGCAACGGCTGAGAAGAAAGAAGAAGGCCTTAGAAATGTATAGATATCTTGGGAGGCAACATGCATCCTAAAAACTTTTTAGAAGGACTACATCACTGGTATAGTGATCTGCACAGGAGATAAAGAGTACAGGCATGATTCGTGTCCCAGTTAGCTGATGCTACAGTTCTAGGGCTGTCATGAACACTCATATGGGTGATACAGGCTCTTTGTCATTCAAGGGCTATCCATGTTTTTTTTTTCATTTGTTTGTTGTTTACTTGTTTTTTGAATTTAGCACAGGTTCTACAGGGTGTACAGGGTCTCACTACATATACTGGATTTGTAGTGATTCTCCTGTTTTCAGCCTCCCAAGCTCTGGGATTACAGGCCTGCGCCACTCCACCCAGTCTCTACTGCTGTCTCAGCGTGCCCGAGGGGTGGGTCTAGCACATCACACTGACTATCCATGTTTTACCTTTTTTATTATTATATGTTAGCACACATGTGTACATGTGTGTAGTGTATGTTTACATACCTTGGGAGAGATGGTAGATGTATACGATATACTTCAGTTTTCTTTTATAGCCCTCTTCTACTTTTGAAGAACAGTGTTACCTGGGTGAAAATCACATGCTGACCAGACTCGAGTGTGAGCAGTTGGGTGAGCCGCTGGTTACTCAGGGAGCCTCTGCATCACCTGTGCCACCTGCATCAAGCAAACTGTGTGTGAATCAGCAGCTAAAGTCCCACTCCCAATTCAGGTCTGCATTTATCAGCACCTAGTTAAGCAGTGTGTGCTGTGTACTCTCAATAATATTTGCAGAATGAATGAATATGTGAGCAATTCCATGGTCTACAATGCAGACATCAGTTAGACCTTGTGCCCAGACCAGGCTGGATTCCTTTTAGACAGGAGTAGCTGTTTGAATTAGCTGCTTGTTTGCCCATATGTAATTAACTTTATTGACCTCAAAAACTACCTGGAAAATGGAGATCGAATAAGCAATCAAATGACAGGTATGTGGGTAGGTAGAAAGACAAACAGACAAATGCATAGAAAGACAGACAAATACATAGATAGTTATTTGACACCTCTCTGAAAATCAGGATGCTTTTGCACAATGCCCTTCCATTTATCTTCAATGGTTTTGGCAACTGAGACCTCTAATTTCTCTACCTGGACATCCCTGGTTACATCAACAAGAATATCTGGTTAAAATTTTTAGTCACTTGTTTTTTATGCTTATATACTAACTTGTTCAAACTGGGTGTGCATTTGAACCAAACCCCGCCAGCTTTCTTCGCTGCAAACAAGACTTGCTCAAGAAATAATGCAGAGATGTTTGTACATGTTTTATTTTTATCATTTTTCTTAAGGGAAAAGCTTAACCTCTAAAAGTAGCATAACTTTCAGGCAAGTGGTAGATATTTCTCATTTGTTTTCTTGGGTTCAGCAGGGAGGTTTACAAAATAAAAGTGAATAATTCCAAAAGCACTGACTGCCTTAGGCCTTATATAATCACTCTTAATCTTAATATCCTTCTTAGATATGGTAAACCCTTATGTAAATATCTGTCAATGAATGCTTTCCTTCCCTTAATACCAATTTTAAGTTATAGGAGGGCAGACTGTGTGCCATGCTAATGCATCCACAGACCTTCATTACACAGTAGCTGATTAGCTTGTTACATATAATAGCTGGTGCTTTTTGTTTCCTGGTAACAAAGATCAGTAAACTACAACTCAAGAGCCAAATCTTCCCAACTGCTCAATCCTATAAATAAAGTTTAACTGGGACCCATTCATTCATCTATACACAGTCACTGGCTGCTTCTGACCCTGAAGACTATGTACTATAGTTGTGCAGAAACCATAAAACCTGCAGGGTCTGAATAATTTTTATGCATCTGGATGTGGCACACAAATCCTTAGAGATAGATTTTGTACCATGATGTGAGCTACCAGACAATGTGAGAGACTGGCAGGGCTGCAGCTGTTGCCCTGACTCCGAGCATTGACAAAGAATGCTTGGTGGCCTTGCCTGGAAGTTGAACTTGGGTACCAGTCTTCCATAGGGAGCATTTGCTGCCCAGCCTGGAGTGGGAAGCGTTCCACCTCTGCTGACACTCATGGCTCTGTCTGCAGCCTCCCAGAAGTTGCATGGGGGGAGTTTCACCATAAGTCAGGAAAAATGAGGTCAAGGAGGCTAGCAAACAAATAGCTGCAATGTGAGCAGACTTCTTTCATTAAAAAAAAAAATCTCTTTGCTAATGATTTGGTGATTTTCACAGTAGTAAATGTGCTGACTTAAAAAATCTGTGGGAGGTCAATAATTTTCTCTCTGCCTGTCACTGTGCTGATTGCGGTTCTGATGCACCTTAATTACGGCACCTACAGATGGAGTATTATACAGTGTTTATATTCATCAGAATAGGTTTACCAAGGGAAATAAACCTGCCTACTGCCTGAAGTTTTGCAACATGACTGGACAAGCTAGAGGTTAAAACGTGGTACTCAGAATGGAGACCAAATCTCAGAGCTGCTAGTGAGCACACAGGGTCTTCATTGCAATGTACTTCACTGGTGCTTAACTAAAATGTCCAAAAATTGCATTTCTAGGAGTTTCTGATCAAAGCAAGGTAAGGCGTGTGTGTGCGTGTGTGTGTGTGTGTGTGTGTGTGTGTGTGTGTGTGTGTGTGTGCACGTATGTAGGAAGAGAGCCTACAACTGCTTAAAGAACCAGCCTCCCATTGTCTGAGGCCACAGGGAACAAAAGGAAAACAGGTAACTCAGAGACACACATGGCTCCCTAGCCTGAGCTTCCTTGGGAAGAAGAGAGGAAGTGAAACTTGGTAAGGGACCTAAGGAAGGCACACAGATGTCCAATGAGGAGGAAGGAGGAGGAAAGCAAGGACTTCGCTTTTGGTTTCTGGTTGTTGTCCCTCGCTTTACCTTTTGCTTTGTTCATGGGGCTTGACCACAAATTGGCTTGAAAAGAGGTCCAAACACCCATGAACCCAGAGGGGCCCTGGGATCCAGTGGCCAAAGTCAGATGCCCTTGCTCCTGCACAGCTGTCACACAGCCATGGACTTCAGAGTGAGCACTGGCTACCAGGTTACTGGGAGCACTCCGGAGGCAGCATTTGGTCAGGGCAGGGCCTAGCTCCACAGTAAAAGAAATCCCAACATGTGCGAGGTTCTGAGGGCAAGGTTTCAAAAAGAGCAGAGAAACACAGAAAGTGTTCCCCTAAGTGCCTGGAGCAGAGGAGGTGAGCCATTGAAGATATCTGTTTGGAACTCACTAAGATGTTGACATTTAGAACAGAGAGAAACTTTTGTGGTCCTGAGTCTCTAAGCCTTGATAAGCCTTAGTTACCTTTTGCATGTGAGGAGGATAACAGTACCTTTCCATGAGGAATGAATGCTAAGGACTCAGCGCATAGCGAGCTCTTGTACATGGCTGCAGTTATTAATAGCAAATGTGAGGTTCTCTAGCCCCTGAACATGAGACCCAACCCTCAGTCTCTGCCTGACCACCATGGCGTTAAGTCACCCTTTTCTTCTTAAGGGGATACTTAATTTCTTAGTCATTAACTAGGTCCCACCTCTTCCACCAGACTCTCCCTGAATTTAGGGGCATGAGTAAGCTTGGCTAATAGGCCTGAGAGTATTTCCTATTCGAGAAAGAGAGCTTACAAAACTGGATCCTGTACTTGAGAGAGGAAGCTCCTGGAATGCTCCAGAGAGGGTCAGAAGACATTTCTGCAGAGTAAGTTCTCCAAAGCAAGGCCCTTTACCTGGGCCCACTCAAGAAGTCACTGAGAAAAGGACCCACTCAAGCATGGTCAGGTTTTACCTTTTCAGAAGAATGCATCTGTATTTCGGTTGGGCTGTCCCCATGGAGCCACAGACTTAGCAGATGCGCTAGGCACCCGGGGCTCCAGGGCCCAAGGGAAGGTGACCTGTTCCCCTACCCCCAAATCCTGTTCCTCACTACAGGGCTTCTCCACAAAAGTGATTTAAAGTTAACATCTTGCAAAGAGGAAAAGAAGAGAAGGAAGAAAGGAGGAAACCCTTTTTTTTCCTCTCTCTCTCTCATTTGCTTTTTCTTCATGATCAGAAGATTCATGAGAGAATTCCCAGACATGGCAGGTGTCCACAGCTGTGACCAGGCCACTTTCCTGCACACGCTGCCCTCCTGAGACAGAGACCTGAGCAGCTAGGGCTCCTGGAGATACGCCACTTAGATTTGATTGTAACAGGGCCCAGTCCTTGGCCCCCGGACTTCTTGTCTCTACTGATGACTCTGAGCCCCTCCAGGAGAAAGGAGTCATTCAGCTCAGAGACCATGGAATGGTGTCCGGAAGGAAGCTGTGGGCACAGCCCTTGCCTCACCTGGAACCCTCTGCCATGTGGAATTACGTGGTTGCATTTGAACACTTGCTGCTAAGCTGAGCTTACTTGTGTTCCAACTGCTTTCACTAGGACCAGTCTTTCTCCTCTCTCCATGTTCTTTGGGTGGCTGGACACCTTTGGGGTACACAGACTACAGCAGCACTGTAGTAGGCACCGTGGTGTCCCATAAAAGACACACACACACACACACACACACACACACACACACACACACACACACATGCAACTCCTGCTAGTGCATCATGGTGGGAATTTAAACGATCAATGATGCCAATGACATAAGCAACTTGCTTCTTGAAACCTAGTGTTTCATACTCAAAAAGGACCTGAAGAAGTATAAGAACCCCTTCATTTAAAAATTTTAAAAAAAGAAGCCTTAGAGGCAATAAGGGTCTTAAGGAGCAAAATAGAGGGCAATCTTTTTTCCCTGGATTTTTCCAGGACATAATAACCCTTCTTCCCATCTTGTACAACCAAAGTACAAGCTAATGTATGCCCCGGAAGTGCTATATATTAGACTATTTCAAGATGACCCATTTATCTTTTAATACTGATAAATATTATCCTGCCTGCTAAAATGGCAGCTTTGCTGTTAATACAAAAACAGAGATGTTTGCCCCTGATGAAGTGTTGGAAATCACTTGGGAGGACAGTGTCTTTAAAACAATCAGGAAGCAGTTACAGAAAAGGAGAAGGCTGGACTCTGGCAAGCAAGGGGCTGCTGGCCTAAGATTCGCTTTTGCCACAGAGCTCACAAATTATAAACTAGTGGCATTTCCAAGTGAGTGGCATTTGACTTTATGGTCTTCTGAAGCATGCGTGGTCCCTGTGAAATGAGTCTGGGAGGGGCAGGCTTTATGACTCTGTATGTCTACCCATGCTGACTATGCCAGGAGAAGAAAAGGCAAGGAACTTGGTCAAGAGGACCCAAACGGAAATCCTTAGGCCTTCTTTTGGGCCTTGGCTCTGCTTCCAAGAGGCTGTATAACAGGGCAAAGTGCTTTGTCTGTCAATGTTAGTTTCCTCTCTAAAGACTTGCACTGCAGTGTTTCTGAGAGGATGCAGGATCTGGAAGTGAAAGAAGAGAGCAAGAGCAAAAGGAAGAAAAAGAAAGATGCTTGTAGAAGACTCGATGCATTATTTATCTGGATGTCATACATTTTGTCAGGGAACATTCGTCTTTAAAGTCCACAAATTCTTAAACGTTTAAATTGTATAATGAGTATCTGACTTGTATTTATTTCTAAACATATACACAGAAAAGAGAAAGGAGGAGAGGAGGGGACTGGAGGGGAGAGGAAGAGAAGGGGAGAGGAGAGGAGGGACGAGTCTGATGTCTCTGAAAACACTAAGCTTCAGATAATTTGTCTGTTGTAGGACAGCTCTCAGAGGCATAGGAATGCTTTTTTAGGAAAAAGAAAACAGTCTTAGAGCCAGTCCCTGGGGGATGGAGGGGGCTTTTAACTCCAGTTTTCTATAGCAGCACAGGACCCTCCCTTTGCATCCCCAGAGCCAGATCTCCGGGAGCCAAGTGACTCCACCTGTCTCAGTGGCAGACAGTTCTCCATCCGGGTGCAGCACCCTGGAGAAAGCTAGGCACAGGGAGACCAGCTCACATGCAGGAGCAATTGGCGCCCACTGCCACTCTGTCCATGGCACACCAAAGACTGGAGAATTCCCACAGCAGGGGCCTAATCACACTATCGCTGCATAGAACGGAGGAATGGGCCTGGCTTTGCCTGGCTCCTAATCGATGTGGGGCCAGAACCCCCCACACCCCAAGCCATGTGCCTAGGATCTAGTGGGGAGCATGACACAGCTGGACAGAGGCCACAAGGGTCAGGCCGGAGTCAGCTGAGGCATGGGAAATGCAGTCAGCCTGAGGGCCAAGAACTGCAAGTGGGATGTAAACGTTAGGATTTCCAGCCCAGCCTTACAAACAAAGTGCAGAAAAGACTTTATGCTAAGTTGGTGAGGTCCCTCCCTTAAGAATAATGACTGCTTGCTTGGTCCATTTAGTTTCGGTCTTTTGCAATTTATCAGAGAGGAGGTCCCCAGAGTCTGGGACCCGGTTGAGGCAGCAATGAAAGCAGGCCTAAGAGCTCTGATTGCAGTTCCACCGTCTAGGACTCTGCCCTTGAGAAGAGCTGTCCCTCCACGGGTTCCTGGAATGGATGCGCAAACAGAGCCTCAGTGTCTCCTAACACACTCCGGGATCCTGCCGCCAGCAGCAGCCCGGAGCCGCCAGGAAATGAATGAACCTGCACACAAAGACAGCTCCACGCACTGTGCCTGGCCTGCACCGCCTGGGCGCTGCGAAGAGCAAAGCCGAGGTTCCCCGCAGCGCTGTGTCCAGGCCTTGTTCTGCCGGCAGAGAGAAAGGAATAGAAACAACTCTTTGCTTTAAAAGCAAATAATCTCAACTTCGCCCCCACCCCCACCCCCTTGCTGAAAACCTGTCCCTTGGCACGATGTTTGGAGAGGGTTCCAAAGAATTCGTCTTCCTCCTTTACGTAGATCCTTAAAAAAAAAGTCTTTCCCTGCACTGTGTTTGCTCTGCGGCACAACCTCCCTCTTTCTATGTAGCAAAGTCAAAACTCCTCGGTGGAGGAAGCAGCGTGGAGCTGGGTGGAGAAACCGCAGCAGCGGGTTTCAAAGCCACTTTCTGGCTGGCTGCTGGGGCGGCCCGCCCGGGGTCCAGCAGATGTCGCTGTGGCGCGCGATATGGGCCTCGTGCGTCTGGCTGGCGCTGGGAAGCCCGACTTGCCTGCGCCAAGGGTCTAGTGCCATTCCTGGACTGAAACAAATGTTTGTGGAATTAAGTAGTGATTTCCTTTAGTCTGCGCCGCTCTTACTGGCTGCGTGTTCAGGACTAGACGTGAACACATGCCACATAGAGCGTCTTCTGGTGAAATCAGGAGTTTTCAACCATGCTTCCCTTCATCCTAAGGGTTTATGTCAATTAGCAAAAGTCTGCATTTTCTGATGAAATAATTCATAAAACTTCCCTATTAAAACCCAACATGGTTTTGAGGACAAAGAAGTGCTGGGACATGTAAGTAAACAGAGCACCTAAGATTTTTCTCTCTAAATAAACAGAAGTAAAGAGGTCTCTTGGAACCAGGCTGAAAAATACAGCCAAGAAAGTGAACAGGAAGGAACACAAGGCATTCTTGGAAAAGGGTTACCGCTGCTGCTGGGAGTCTGGGGTGGTATCAGGGGATCGCTGGAAACATCTAGGTACAATGGTCATAAACGTGTCATTGTGAAGAAAACACAGGAAGTGCGTGGGACATGCGCGTGGGACCCTTCCTCGTCTTGGGTTTTCAGAACCGAATTAAGTCCCAGTAGCTTGCGGTTGACAGGGACTGTCAGGGAGATGGTTGCGCCAGGCCAAGTGGCTCCATTAGTTAGGGCTCAGTATGTATTTAATGTTGCCATAAAATCTGTCTCCTCAAAGTAAACAAGGCAAGCCTGCGTGCATCTCCAGCAAGATGTATGCAGCTTTGTTTGGGATAATGGATTTGACATCAGTAAAAACACTGAGGATTAAATGGACCCAGCACGGATAAATATGACTAATTGTCATCTCCTCCTATCAGTGTAAACATCTCACGCTGCAGGCTGGGAGGGGATGGTGGAGCAAAGGGACGGGGGCAGTCAGAAGTCACTGCAGAATTGCTGCATGAACGATCCTGAAGCAAATGTGGCTTGGAGCACTGCGGAGTCTGTAGGCAGGGTGGCGCGCGGAGCTGCCAGCAATGGCCTGGCGCTTTATTGCTTAAATGGAACGTGTGTTACAGCCCCGCTGAGTACACAGCTGTCTGTCCTCAGTGTGCGCTGCGACTTCGTTTTCTTTCGTTCTGAAATGTTGGTTACTTCTGAAGCTGGCACAACAACCCGAACACCTTTTACACAAAAGAATAAGATTTGAAGTCTGATTTCTGAGTTTTAAAAAGTTTTCAGCAAGTAACCAAAACAATTTCATCTCTTTATACAAGTAGGGAAAATTTTCCATGTTTTTAGTCTATTTTGCTGTTTTATTTTGTAAATCAAGAAGTATGGCCACATGGGTTTGGTTTTCTTTGATGATAAATACATGTATCAATGCTTGAAAAACAGTGTCTCAAAGAAGACAGTGTCTGAAAGCCTTTAAACTTAATAATTTGAATAGTGACTATATTTAAGGTGATTAGGTGATTAAATAGTATAGAGACAAATATCCATCTACTGACATTGTTTTTGACATTTAATCCTTTTTTTCACCTATTTTCACTTTAAGCTAAAGTTCAAAGACATTCTTCTATCCAGATGTCACTTATTATGTCATCATATGCTATATATACACATCTATTACTAGCATAGTGAAATAAAACTTTAGTTCTGTGAATAATAGCAATGTTTAAGGCCTCTTAAACATTACAAACATTGCAAATTCTATCTGCAATACCTAGAAGCTGATTTTAAATCAAAATTTAGAGCTGTCTTTCAATCAGAGCCACATTAAATTTAAAATTAGCCAAGGATTACCGTTTGCAATGAGAAATGTCTCCACCTCCAATATGAGCAAATGTCATCAAAGTGAAAAGGGGGAAAGAAAAGATGTGATTGTTTTGACACAAGTAAGAGAGGCTTAGTGTCGTTTCATTTTTAACCTCATTTCAAATCATCTTCTAACCACCCCGATATTTCTACATGGAGATAATCACATCTCATCAGCCTTCTCCAAACCCAGCAGCTACGTACACAGAGCTAATGCTCCTTTCTTAAGTCATATTGCTAAACAAATTGTTCTCGCTCTGCAGCTGACTGATGGGAATCAGTATGGTTGGATGCCCCCTCCTCTCCTTTTTTTTTTCCCCCTTTCTGTCATTTGATTTTCTTTTCTTTCTTTGCTGAACATTAATCTTACATAAAGATATCTGATTGATTCGTTTTCCTTGACCGGTAGGACACATGAGTTTAAAAAAATGTAGAAGCAAATCTATATATTGAAGATAGAGACCTGTTGAGATACTCTGAGAAAGTAAGCACCTGGATTCGTACTCACAATTAATACCAAAAACAAAACAAAACCTTCCTAGGAAAAGCAATGAAGTGTGAGACTTCACTAGATGAAAAGGCTATCCTGATTTTAAACATACGTGGTCAATTATTCATCATTTAAGAATTCCCGTATCATTGAGGTCTCACAAACACAGGAAACTGGGTGTACCTGTTTTAGCAGTTTTGCACATGCAGATGTAAAACTCAAATGTTCCCTGTTTAACATTTGTAAAACTAGTATGCAAATTACTGGCTGCATTCTCTTGACACACTTCACCCTACTTCATGTCTCCTCACTTCAGTCATTTAATTTGCATGGTTTCCAAATCAGAGAGACTGTCGTCCGTTAGTCCTCCAGGTGACAGAGGGCAGGAAGCTGTTGTAGCCAAGTTAATAAAGCAGAAATACAGGCCTCATTATTGGGGAGATAAGCCATGCTGGCAGGGTCCTGTCCTCCAGGGTAGGTCTTTGCTGAATATAATCCCCAAAGCTCGCCATCCCCGGAAATTTCAGAGTGGATCCACTTGTACAAGCATAGCAACAGTGATAGTTTGGGGTGTATTTGTTTTCATATTAGCAATAACGATAAATTTCAGCAATCGCCTTCCCCAGAGGATAGGGTGGTAAACTGTGCCTCTACGGGGAGAAGCAGTGCATAATCATTAATCAGATGAGATAATGGGGCGGGGGTGCCTCATAACTGCACAGGGAAAAAAGAGAAAGTGGTGTGTTTGTAACATGGGCACATGTTTGTATTTAAGTATGGTCTCCACATGCACTAAATAGCACAGTAGAGAGTGTGCATGTGTGTGTGTGTGTGTGTGTGTGTGTGTGTGTGTATTATGAAAGAGAGTGGGGGAGAGAAAGCAACAGAGAGAGTGCTTTTCTAATGCTAGCAGTTATACACACTGTAAACTATCATTATGGGAAATTAAAATATATATGTTCTATATGCACTTACATATTTAGTTCATATATTGTGTCCTATCATACTTTATCAGTGATAATAAGTAAAACAAAAAAACTTCTGTAGCATAGAATCTGGCTGAAAATTTGATTTACTGATGAATCAGAGACCTGTATTGTCTTTTTATAGCTTTATATCATGTGCCTATGACCATATCATCATTATGCTAACCTCATCTACATGTGAGAAATTTCACCATTCTGCCCACATTTTGTAGTATTTATATACAGCTTCAGCTCTAGGATCAGTACTGCCACCCTCCCCAGTTTTCTACCAAGACAACAAACAAAACAACCTGTGTGGTTAAAACCATTAACATAAAGAGATATTCATAAAAAAATAAAATAAAATAGTGCTGCCCCTGACTCCTAATATGGCTGGTTACAATTATCTATCAGTGGGTACTGTAGCAACCACTGAAAACTAAATCTAGAGAAGGAATCTATTAGTGTAGCTTTATTCAACAAATATTAAAATTGCGAAGTAATTTGCTCATTTGACAATGGCTAATGAACTTAAGTAGGCAGAATGAACTTTAATAATTGAGGAAATTGTGCAATTAAACTAAAAGAGGCTGAAAATTACAAATAAAATTAACTCTCTGGCTTAGCAAGAGTATTACTGCTTTCAGTACGCAGTCTGTTGTGCGTGTCAAGAAAATCGGGGAAGGTTCACATGAGTGTATATTTAATTGTGATAATTGACCATAAAGACATTGACCTTATTTTTTTTTTAACCAGAAAGGGGCACTAATAATTATTTTCTACAATATGTTTTGGAATAACCATGTGGATGGAATTATATGTATAGAAATACCTCATTGACAATCTATGTTTTAATTCTGATTTGAGATTTATGATCATATCTGTGTCTATTTTAAATTTAAGGGGATTATATTCAGCAAAGATCCCTTTACTATCCTGGCCTGGCTGTCTCATATTATTAAGCTCTACATGTTTAGATTCTACAAATCTGTTAATACATAAAAGCATAAGAAGGCTCTTACGTTTGAGCCAGGTTAGACGAAAGACACAGATTAATATTTGATAATGTGGAAGGGCTCTTAATCAGATTTGCTTATTTTGTAACAGAATGTTGCTGCAATTATGATAATTGTTGTGCTAAATATGTTTGTCTTTGTATCTGGCTTTGGGCATAATCTTCTCTCTTGAAAACCACTCAATGTGGGACTTGAGATTTCTGTACAAAACCCAATTAATATTAAGATGACAAGGCCCGGATGAGCTCCCGAAGAGACAACAGCTGAACAGACTCTAACATTCTTAAGTACAGATACTTGAGTGATCAAGTACATCTGAGGGAGACACACAATTCAATAATCCCTTTCTCAAGAAAGCCAAGAGCCCTGTGAGATACCAGGGAAATCAAAGGAACACATCAGAAAGAAAATCATGGGTCTGGTCCTGTAGTGTCTCTATTAAAATGCAAAAGTTATGGATTTTTTCAGGGTGATGGGAACCTTTTCTGTTTTTATTGATTTCTTTTTATGGCTTGATGATTTCTCTAAGATTATCTTAAAAGCTTAAAGAAAAAAGGGGCCTCATCAAAAGGTATCTTCTGTGACAGGAGCATAGATAGTTTTGGTTAACATGATGTGGTGAAGATGTTGTGGATCCAGGAAGACAGAGATCCCACTCACTTAGCAGCCTGAGCATGTCTGCACCCCTTACAGCAAAGTGAGGAATTGATAGCCACGTCTGATGGACATGGAGAACACACCCCATGGTGCAGTGGTCCAGTGGGGAGAGAGCAGTGGCAGGCTGCAGCCACCTTGGTTTGCCCCAGAGATGGAGACCTGAAGTGCTCCGTGAGTACTTGGAGTTATTTATACTCAGTGTATAAATAACGCAACTGTCTTCATGTCTTCACCTCCCCCCTCCCCCAATTTTTTAGCATTCTGAGTGACTCCTTGGATTTACAGCTAAATTCATTGTCCAGAGGTGACATCCTAACCCATTGATTTGTAATCAGAAATTGGTTTCCTGTCACTTTAAAAGTGAGGCACTAAGGGGCAGTAAAAACAAGGCAGTCAAGCTAAATGGAGCTATAGTTCAGGCTTGGGGCCATTACACACTACCTTTTGAATGTATTATTACATTAAAAAAAAAAAACCCTCGTAGAGTACTCGAAGCAGCCAGTGACACCCTCTTCAGTGACTTATTGCTCTGTGAAATCATTTTTGCAGGTACTCTTTTATCTGAGCCAAAAATAAAACCACAAAAACCAAGACACACACACACACACACACACACACACACACGGAATGCCTGCATCAGTGAAAAGCATGTGCCAGTGGAAGACTTTGGGTGTCTGCCCACTGTAGCGCCTGGCATATCCAAGATAGCAAACCCCTCGGCCAGGCAGACCCTCACCTGAAGCTGACTTTGTCCAGAATCAACTAAAAGTGAAACAGATCCCTGAGGTCTTGTGTATTGCCTGGTAAACCTCCAGGAGTCTGTGGGGCCACCGGCTCACAGGCAGAGGCACTGCAGCCACCACCACCAACCCTATACTCAGCCTCCTACACGTCTTCTGAGCCACAGCCACACCTGCACAGGTCTTATCCTTGCTCCCCTTGGTAGTAAACAATAGACTTCCAGAGAGGCCATTCTTGAGCCAACATCACTACCTCACCTGAAATAGAAACAGCTTTCCCCAATGTGGGCTGACATTTCTAAAGATAGTGGGCCAAGGCACTGCTGAGAAAATGTTTTTATAGGTTTCTCCTATAAACAAGACACATGTTCCAGTCAGGTCTGGTAAGAGGCCTGATTTCCTGCCCCTGTGAGGACAAGCCAGGGTGTCTCCTGAGGCACAGCCTGAGCCTTAGAGCCCTAGCACACTGTTGCATCCAAATAGACTCCCCCATACAAGTGAGGACAATCTCACTCAGAGAGAATTGCCCCAAATGGGAGAGATTTGGAACAGAATGTGTCCCTGTTGCCTTCTGAGTTTCCTGCTAATTAATATTCAAAAGACTCAAAGAGGAAAAATGGATACCTAAATCATACATATGTATATGCCTTTTAAGCATTATTATAAAGGCAAAATAACCCCTTACTTGGTTAAAATCCAACTTGAGTCAACATACAAAGGTGACTGCACTGTAATCCTAGACATATCTGTATTATGTAGGCACGTTACTACGCCACCAGAATCTCTCAATAGTAATTATTATGCCAAGCGCCCTGTTGGCACAATTATACTAAAGCTCTAATTAGTAGCAGTAAGATTAGAACCCCTACATGTTAAATCTGTAGAAGCAATGCTGAGTGAAGGATTTAAAACAGTTTCAAAACATTGTATTGTCTTTATTACAGTCTTTATACTTCCATAAAGAAGGGTTTTCTATAAAACGCACTTAAAATAATCTGGTCCTGTCACTAAAAATAGGAAAGATAAGGTAATTGCAGTCAAGCCTAGTGAGTCGGCTTGCTACCTAGGTGCACTAAATCGAAAATGACACATCCGGGGAACTGCAGTGGGACATACATGCTTCCCCCCTGCTGGACACAGGGGCAGTTTTCCAACCATCAGCCAGAGGAACAGGGGAGAGGCTGTGCCTGTCATGAGTCTGCTTTTCCCCACTGCACGGCTTTTTCATTACCTTGGAGAAAGAAGCCTGAGGCAGGCAAGTTGCGTATAGAGTGGATCCTCCTCTCCATCCCGATTTCAGCACCCAGAGATGTACCTGTCTCCTTAGTGACGGCGACACTCTGGCAGAGGCACAGCGTCAGGCAGCTTCCCGCAGCCTCCTGAGTCATCCTGCATGCTGAGCTGCAAGGCTACCTGCTGGGCGCAAAGCTGGAAGTCTGTGGGGCCTGAGGCTGGGGATCCCGGGAGAAGGGCAGCTCTGGAGCCAAGGCATGGGCTGAGAGCAGCACGCAGGGTGGGCGGTCTTGTAGCACCCAACCAGGCATTTTCAGAAAGCAGAACAGCCATGGCGTCTTCAGGGCACACAGCTCAAGGCGAAGAAGACAGAAGCAGACGTGGGCGGCCAAATGCCAGGTCTATTTGTTTGGCTGGGGAATCTTTAACTGGATTTTCCTTGAAACGGAGTAGTCGGGACTTCATAAAATCTTTTAAAGGACAAAACCTAGAAGTTCAGAGGAGGGAAGAAATCAAGATCATTTTATCTGTCTGGTAGTTGCCCACTCCTTGCCCGCCCCCACCACTTCTGGTGACAACTGAGGTCCTCTGTAATGCCAGGCCGATGGAGCAAAAGCTACTCTGTGCCATGCTTTAAGTTCACCTGCTCAACATCCTTCCCACCTCTTTCACAAACACTGCTCTGTCTGCTCATCAGGTGCCTGAGCGGAAAACCAGAGCATTCTGTGTGCTCTGGTGTGAGACAGGCTACAGCATGGGAGGGTAAACTGAGTCTGCACACTGCAGCTCCCTGGCAGAGAGAACTTGACCTTCCTAGTTTGACTGTGTGAAGTTAAAATCACAGTTATCAGGAGTAGTCTGTCTGCAAACATCCAAAGAACAGATAAAATATTTGAAAAGTTCTCCTGTGCATTTCCATTGAAGCAAAAGCACTATTTATTTTGTTTCTGACATGCTAAACCAAACAATATTGGCAATCTTTAAGATGAAAATAGGAGACAGGATTCTCATACTGTACTGTACTTCTATATTGGTGTCACTAAATGGCAGTTATTCCCCTCCACCAACAAATTTCCCATAATTACAGAGATGTTCAGTGAGGGTCTATTTGTGTACCACACATACATAGACTTTAAATTGTATAGCCGAAGGGCTATAAAACTGTCTACAAGAATGTACAGTGGTAAGCGGACAGGAGTCAGAGGTCAGCCTGTGAATCTTAATAATTGTGTGTATTCAGCCATACTTTATATCTAGAAGTGCTATTTACTGTAAAGTTGAAGACTGAGAGAGTATGATACTTTCTGGCACCTATATTTTATGTTGGCTTCTCTTTCAGAGCCCTAGACAGGAGGAAGGAAGAGAAAATACACCCCTGCCTTATAGGTTATCTAATTGCTGTCATAATTCCTTTATTTATATGCATATATGTTTTATCTACAGAAGATAACCACATGAGGGCTGATCTTTCTGTGACTGTTACAGAACTATTAAATGTATATTAGTATGGTCATTTTTATTTAATGGAAACAAATAACAGTTAATCTTATTGGAAGGGTTAAGTGGGTTTACTTGGTGAGGGCAAATCCCTTTAGATGCTTTTTTTTTTCTTTCTTTCTTTCTTTTTTTTTTGAATAGCTGCATTTGCTGACAGATGGTCTTTGTCTGAGTGTAGCTGAGGACAGATACAGTTTCTTTTTACACATTTATGAAAGTTTGTAGATATAGATGCTTGGTAATATGCTATGTCTTGGACAAAGAACAAGCTTGGTGGACAGAGAGGATTAGATTTCAGATCAATGACAGATGGCTGGCTTAGCAGAGTCAGATAAAATTAGAAAGGGGGCGGATAAAAAGAAACCACTTTCCGTGGAAAAGTTGCACCCTTTAAGACAATGGAAACATGTCACATCCAGCTTTCTTCTCAACCTGGTGTTCAGTTCCTGGATTTACATTTCTCCATTTATGCCTTTTATTTTTGCCTGTCCAGGACAGATGAGATTGTTCTTTGTTGATCAAGCTTATCAAAGGGAAACTAAGAAACACAATTATCTAACCGTTTGCCTTTCAACTTGGCCACTGAAGAGTATTTCAGCTTGCAGCGTCGCACACGTTATTCGCATGTGGGCCCTTACCCACACTCCTCCTCCCAGCTTGAGCAGATTTTATAAGCCTGCTGGTAAAAATCCACATTCTCGCTTACTCCATATGCACCATTTAAACTTATAACATCACTATAACCTTCGTCAAATAACCATACAACATATTTAGTGTTAATTTGTCACACTGAAATTATTCATCAGTGTCTTGAGTAGGTTCAATGATATTTATGGGTTATGCCATTCCATGTTTTCTAGTGATGCAGTTTGCTAGATTTCATAGATTTACTGTGTCTGCTTTTTTATGACTGACATAGCAATAACCAGATTGCAAAGATATTTATGTTGTTTGTGGCTTAGCAAGATAATTAAAGGATATAAATTAATCAAGTGCAATTAATTAGAAACTTTATGTTCACAGCAGTCCTTCTTTACATGTATAATTTATATTTATTGATTTCCTGGCTTTCATTAGCCTATGAGATAACAGCAAAAATGCATTAGAGAAGAAAATGTACAATTAGCGTGAGAGTGAACCTTGGCATAATGGATAGATCAGCACATGTTTGGGGCAAATATAAAGCTTTGTTAACTGTCATAAGCAGTTACAATTGATGAGTGGTATTTCACTACATATCTTTCAGCTGATTAACGGCATTTTTAAAGAGTCTCCTTAATGGGAAGCTGATAGGTTGGCTAAATTTACATTTTAATCAGACTATTTATGATAGAGGCAGCCCTAGAAATTCATTGGCAGAGGGCAGGGGAAATTCCCTGAGGGACTTCTAGCGAGGCAGCTTCAGAGGGTGTCCATACACCTATTTCTTCTCCTGTTTTTTTTTTTTTTTTTTTTTTTTTTGTCCAAAAGTATCTGCACGTGAGAGGGCCAAGAACCCTAGTAGATTCTTGTAACCCACCATAGCTCAGTTAATCTCTAGAAAGAAGGGACAGCTGCATGAGGTGCCAGGAGAAGAACACTCTGGTCACATATAATATCTTCCATCACTGAGTATCAGGTGCCACACAGTCAGTGGCAGCAGTGGCTTCAAGCCCCGTCACCCTTCTGGGAAGACTCTGCACAGGAAGGGGAGGACAGCTTGGCTTGAGGAAGGACAGTACTGTACTATGTTGCTTCTCTTGTTTCCTACCTAGGTGGAGAGCCAACCATCGTGAGTTCCAGGGAGACCACACAAGGGGCCACAGTTCCACTTCCAGTGGAGAATCCACCCATGCTCCTTGTTTGAGAGTTTCTATTTTGAAACTAGAAGTAAGGGGCTCCTGAATTGTGAACCATTTCTGTCCTAGTTCTTTGGGGCAGGAAAAGAAATGAAGTTGTAGAACAGTTTGAAAAAATTGATCTTCGGATAATCTTCCCGTTTCCTTCCTTCATAATAGAGACAGAGGAGGCTCCCTTAACTGAAGTCTCTAGAAAAGACCAAAGTAGAATTTTCCATCATCTTTTCAAACTATTGTATGTCCAGGAGAGCCCAAGAGAGGACAAAACTATGTCTCGCAATTGTGTGTCAATTTCCATACCATGCTGTCTATTGAGGCAAGTTGTGTTTTTGTTCATTAGAAGTAACACTCTGAGATAGTGTCCTAGCAGCACACAGTGAAACCACCTCAGGACAATTAGTGAGACCACAGAGTGGGATATGAGTCTGACTGGGGAAGTGGGCCCTAATGGTCACCTCAACAGGAGAGGACCCATTCCCTGTCATTCCCACATGGAGAGGAGACAATAGCACTGGACAGCCGTGTTATATGCTTAGTGGTGATTCCCAACATGGTCTTTATACAAAAGCATGTCAGGAGGCTCTCTGGAAGGAAAAACAAAGGAGAATTCCCCAAGGGGGCTCATTCCTGATTCAGACACCAGCTTGTGAGATCTTCGATTCTGTTTAGAAAATGACTTAAACAGAGGGAGTCTTGGGGCCTGGCCTCCTCAAGGCAGGACAAAAGCTGTCGTCTTCAGCCTTGCTGAACGCCCTTCCATTTTCCTCCCGTTTTGCCTCCTCCACTGCCACAGGGCTGAGACACCCCCCCTCATTTCCTGGTGGAATTCCACACGTGTGGATTGAATATTGACAGACTCTTCCACGCATCTCCTTGCTCAGGGGCAATTAGAGTTGAATTATGTACGCCAAAGCAGGACTACAAATAAGAAATTTACTTTTCATTTATCTCAGCGAGAAGAAAGCCTTGTTAAATCCTATAGTGAAGAAATGAGCAAATATGAGATTAATATAAGTGAAGGAGAATACAGTTTCTGTTTTACATGGTGATAAGCTCTTTTTTCCCTTTTCATACTAATTATTATTATCATTATTAGTATTATTTTACCCCTCAATTGCCTTAGGATGTTATCCAAGAGGAAGAGCTTTATGGGCTGGTGAAAGCACCACAGTATTATTTATTTCATGTAATAAAATGTATGTAATGATCATGATTAATGTTTGTTTATTGTTGTATCATTGTATTTTCCTTCCAGTCTCAGTGTGATACTGGCTTAATTAAACTTGGGAGAAGGGTGGGGTGGGGTTGGGTGACAGTCACCAGAACTTTGTATAATAATGGAGTGTGCATTGGGTCACAGTCACACGTCAAGTGAGAGGAAGATGTCCCCATAAATGATTGAATCGGCTTGTTCTTTTAAATGGAAGTCCATTCTCCATTCCACGTTGTGCAATTTACAGATACATTTGTTGTGCTTCAGAATGAATGTTTTTATGTACAGAAATTGCAGTGACGGTAGAAATTATGGTCATTCAAGGGTGCTATAGTTTAGGTTTTTCTCTGATCACGTGAGATGATCACCAGCATCTTCTGTGGCCATAATCATGCCCCAGATTCCCAATTATGTTTTATTAATTTGCTAACCAGTTTAGTTGTTGGGTCAGGGAAGAAGAGGGCTCAGAGACAGCAGCAAAACTTCCTCTCTGCTGTGCTGAGTGAACATGTGCTTTAAGGAAAAATTAGCTAAGGCCAGCACAGGCTCCTGGCTTTGCATTTCTGGCACTCAGAATCATTTTCTGTGACTCCTATTATGCAACTGCATCATTTCTAGGAGCATAGACTGTAGATCTTAAGTAGAAGTTACAAAGATTTGAAATAAACTAATATGCTTTTAATAGCTTTCAAAGCCTAGCTCAGATATGCCTTATTTTAATAACAAAGCATTTTATAGTTTAGATAGCACTTTCATTTCTATCTCATTTAAGCATGATTACCTTTTTATATAATATATGTGTCATATTGCAAGTACATGGGAGGAGATATACTTGCAATTTATTTATTTGTTAACTTTAAGAGCAAATTGGGCCAGTGAGATAACTCAGTGGATTAAGCACCTGCTTTGGCAAGCACAGGGACACGGGTTCAATCTCCAGGCTTGCATGTTATGTCAGCCCAGCTCCCAGGGTGCTCACAGCCCGTGACAGAGTCTGGGCATGGTGGTACACACCTGTAATCCCAGTGCTGAGGGGGGCGCTAAGAACAGGAAGATCACCATGAGTTGGATCTTCATAGTGAGACCCTGTATCTAATACATTAG
>PVJA010016308.1:8859-43796 GCA_004027025.1 Myocastor coypus | reverse complement strand
AAAAAAAAAATATACGAGGATGAAACATCGGTGGAGAAAAAAACATGTCTTCTCATTTACACCTAGAAGAAAGAAACACATACACACGGAGGAAAAATTTGGTCCTGAATTGTTTTTTAAAAGTCCAGCACAGATTTGAGTTGCGTTTGAATCCTTTAAAGAGTTAAGAATGAAAAGAAGCTGGTGATAATTTTGTTGTAGGAATCAAACATAGCGCCATCTATCTGCTTTTTATATTATCCTACACTATTTTCAAAACTGCTCAACAGTCTTATACAGAAATCTTTAAAAGATAGACAGGATAACATGCTATATTAACCCCACCAGTGAAATAATCCAACACCATCACGATTCCAATTAAGAGAAGAAAAAACCTTTTCCCCCCCAAACCACCGTCGCCTTCCAAGGCCCCTGGACCACATCAAAAGTCTCCTCTCCTCCGCGCCTCCGGGTCTGGGGAGTCTCACCTCGCGGCTCGCACAGCCCGACAGTGGAGGCCCGCGAGCTTGCAAACCCTCTGCAGTTCCATCAGTGCGCCTTCCAAGCGCGCGTCTTCCTCCACCCCCGCCCCTCGCCCGGGCGCCGCGGCCGCCAGCGAGGTCCTCGGGTCACTTCCTAGCGCCGGTCACTCTGGCTGGCCTCCTCCCCTCCACATCTCCTCCTACGGCTGCAGGGGCAAGGATCTAGGAGAAAGGGAGGTGGGGGACCCAAACTAAACCAAACCCCAAGCTGGAATTCGCCAGCCTGGAGTCTCAGTTCCAGGGCTCCCCCAAAACATCTGCCGTTGTCCACACTAGCGCCTGGAGCCTTCAGTCTTCAGCAGGCCCGAAGCAGAGCGGGGCTGCTGGATCCCCTCCCCCAAGCAAGAAGCAAAATAAACTAAAAAGCCTAGCAAGGTGGCAGAACACGAGGGCGGATTCCTTCAGTCTCCTGCAGACCTGGCTTCTGGCTCGCTGGGGGGAGGGGAGGATCGGGGCGCACCCCAGTCCGGAAGCTCGTTGGGAAGGGGGGGCCTCTTCAAGCAAAGGGGAGGAAACTCGAATAGCTTTTTTTTTTTTTTTTTTTTTTTTTTTTTTTTGCCATCAACAACAACACCAATCACAACAATAAAAGGTCTCCCCTGTCTATCCTGCACGTCCTGGCTGGCGGGCGCATCCAGACGCCCCCGCGCTCCTCTGCGACCGGATGCGGCCCAAGCCAGCCCTGCTCACTCTTTTCTTTTTCTTGTTTTTCTTTTCTTTTCTTTTCTTTTCTTTTCTTTTTTTCCCTTTTCTCTTCCAACTCTTCATCTGTTTTTTGTTTTTTGTTTTTTGAATTTATTTTCTTTCTTTTTCTTTTCTCCTTCTCCGTCTTCTCCTTTTCCTCTCTCCTCCCACGCCCGGCGCGCCCTCAATAGGTGAAGACCAGGTTGGAGATGCTGGACTCCAGCCAGTCTCCCGAGATCATCTCGCTCACCTCGGGCGTGCAGTAGTCCGGGAACTCGAAGTGTGAGCCGGAACCGGGCTCGAAGTTAAAATCTAGGTCCCGATCCAGCGCAGACGAGGAGCTCAAGCTGCCCAGCGACATGCTCTCAAAGTTTGCGCTGGGATGCAGGTCGAGCAGGTCGTCGTCGAACTCGTCATCGGAGGACGCCGAGCCCGAGGAAGAGGAAGCGGAGGAGCAGGCGGACGAGGAGTGCAGGGATGAGGCGGACGAGGGCGCGCAGGAGGGCGCGGGCGAGGCGGCGCGCAGGCCGGCGGGGGCGCGGGGGCCGGCGGGTGAGCGCGCGGGCGCCGGCGAGGACGCGGGGCTGCTGCGCGCGCTCAGGCTGGGCGCGGCGGGCGATCGGCCGGCACCCGCATCCTCGTACAGCCCCAGGGGGTCGCTGGGGTCGGCAGGCGAGGCGGGCGCGCCCAGGCCGCCGAACAGGTACACGCGCTTCGCCTTCTTCTCGGCCGGGTGCTTGGCCAGCGCTGTGGCGGCGGGCGCGCCCGGAGTCCGCGCTTTAAACAGCGCGTGGGGGTCTGCGGCGCCCAGGGGCAGCAGCGCGGCCGCCCCAGCCTGCTCGGCCGCGAAGGACGACGAGGCCGCCGCCGCCGCAGCCTTCCCGCCACCCCCGGCCAGGACGAGCTTGGCATGCGGCTTGGGGACCCCAGCGCCGCCCGCCACCTTGGAGCCGCAGCTCTTTTTGGGTGCGGGCTTGGCGCTGCCGCCGCTGCCCCCCGAGGTCGTGCTCCCGCCGCCACTTCCCCCGCCGCTGCCACCGACCTTGTCGCCCTTGTCCCCGGGCTTGGCGGTGGTGGCGGTGGCAGCCGAGGAGCCCGAGCCGGCGTTGCCCGACTTCACCTTCTTCCTGGGCCGGTACTTGTAGTCGGGGTAGTCAGCCATGTGCTTGAGTCGCAGCCGCTCCGCCTCCCGAATGAAAGGGATCTTGTCGCTGTCCTTGAGCAGCTTCCAGCGTTTGCCCAGCCGCTTGGAGATCTCGGCGTTGTGCATGTCGGGCGACTGCTCCATGATCTTGCGCCGCTCGATCTGCGACCACACCATGAAGGCGTTCATGGGCCGCTTGATGTGCCCGCTCGGCGTCTTGCACCAGCTCGGGTCGTCGGCCTTGCCTCCCGTTGACGCGGTGGAGCCGGGCGTAGGCGAGGAGGCGATACCCAGCTCCAGACCGGCGCCCGAGTCCGAGCTCTCGCCGGCCAGCAGCGCTTCCGTGTTCTCCGCGTTGTTGGTCTGCTGCACCATGGCCCCGGCGCGGCGGGCACCCACGCGCGCTCACCCCCTCGCTCGCTGCGGCCGCGGCGCGATCGCCGGGCCCTGCCTGCTCCCTGATCCGAGCCCACGCCGGGCGGGCCCCTCCACTGGCGGCCGGGCGGAGGTGGGCGCGGGGGTCGAGGTCCCCGAGAGACGCGGGCGAGGAGTTGTAGTTCCCAGGCTGGAGCGCCTATCTGCCCCGCGCTCGGCGTCTCACCGCGCTGCAGCCTGCTCTGGCCGTCGGCGGAATCTGGAGGAGACCGCACTAAGTAAGGTGGAGAGGAGTTTCTTCAGCGCTGCTGCTGCTCGCACGTCTTCCAGTGCAAGTTTCTCGCCGCCTCCCGGGCAAGTCTTTTTCTGCTTTCTTCCTTCCCCCCCACCCTGAAGCAGTTGGTTCCAGTTGACGAGCACTCTCCGTAGCTCAGGAAAGCGACATCGTCTCTATCACTTAGTCCGTTCCCTACCATGCAGAGCAAAAGCGAATCTGGCTCCAGGACTCTCTGTGGGCGGAATCGGCACTGAGGAGTTTGTGCGATTAATTTGTTGCAAGGTAGGAAGCCAGAAAGCCTGCATGCAACAGACTGGCATGAATAAATGTATGTTTCTCCCTCCCTTCTGCAAGAAGGGAGCTGGTAATGGCAGAGTTCCTCTAGTGCAGACTCTTAAAGAGCGTGCAAGAACTAGAGACCCGAGAGTGACACAGGCCTCTTCCCCGCACACAGTTTCTCTTGCTGCAGCTTAGAGCAGACCCCAATTCCGCCTCGCGCCTCTTTATCCTTTGGCTTCAGCCAATCAGCCGCTGTAGCTAACGCTTCCTCGTGCCAAGCCCCGCCCCCGCCCTTCCCATTGGCTTGGAACCCGATGCAATAATAATCTCCGCGTGCAATGAGAAGCTCCAAATCTGACCTCATTCCAATTTACAGAGCAAACTTTTTAAAAGGGCTAGAAGTACAGCTGAGATTTCTGCTGCCTCTTTTTTCCTTTTGCTGTGTGTGCGTGCGCGCGCGCGTGTGTATTTGTGTGAAGAGAATGTTAATGCATGAAATTATGAGGGGGAGAGACGGAAATGTATTCTAACCATTATGTTAGATAACAAGGGGCTTGGAGGGGGAGTGAGGGTGAAATACTGTAAATGGAAGCTTTCTGCTTAAAAGCCAAGTGATTATTTTTATTAGTTCTTTTCAGCAGTGGAATAAAGAATCAGCCTCGTGCAAAATCTGTTCGTTGGCTCCTTCTTAAAGCCCACTATGTAAAGGGGAGGTAAAGCCACAACAATAAATCAATGGATATTGAAAAGCGTTAAGAAAGTGCTACCTAGACACCTGTCATCACAATTATTTTAACAACTGTAGGTACAGCGCAGCTGTTGATGTATTGTGTAAAACCCCTCAGAATAGTTTCTCTGCCATTTGTGGATGGCAGAAAAAAGGACTTCTGCAGTAACTGCTTACTCTTTTAACCAAACAAGGGTTAACTATGGCTATTCAATGATTTAAATTCCTTTATGAATCCAGAGTAGCCCAAGCAGTACAGTTTTCTCATGAAACACCTTAGGTAGCACTCCATAATTAAGCAGGCAGAAAAACTTCCTAGAGTTTTGTATAGGGTGAGGATGATGGTCACTGGGTGGAAAGCAATTTAACTTTCTAAATATTTGTTTTCCACATTTTCCCATATCCCTGTCTGCCTCCCAAAGCCTTTCTGTTTTCCTCATTTTCTCCTGTATCTGTGTTGCTTGGTTCAAGTGGACTGAAGGACCAAAGCAAAAAGGAGGTGATAACCAATGACAGAAGGGAACACAGACTCTGAACTTGTGCAAGACCAGCTGTTAGTCCTTCTTGGTGGCTTTGCAACTCTGGGGTGTGACTAAGTCTCTGTTGTCCTTCTCTGGGGTATGGGAACACTGCTTTCTGGAGCACTGCTGTGAGCATCAGTGAGTTTGCACTGACAGAGCAGTCAGGGAATGCCAGTGCCCTTGCCTTGGCAGTCCAGATGCCTGTTCTAGTAAAAGCAGTGGCTTCAAGAGGCTGACACTGAGGATGGCTCCAGATGTGCAAAAGACATTACAATTCATAGATGTGCCCTATACAGGGACACACTAGTGATAGTTCTGTTATTCTGGTGATTTTAAAAGGAAGGAACTTCCTCAAAAATACTGTGAATAATGTGGCAAAGGATTCAGGATACACTAATGTGGCCACACATGTCACCTTTTCCTCAAGATCTGAAAATTAGAATTTTAGTAAAAACTGCACTTCACACTGTAATAGGAAACTAGTTTTCTATAGGCCAGCATAAATTCAACTTTCAGCCCAGGTTAAACTAGGGCAGGGCAATATGTTTCCTTTTATTTTGTCAATTTTTACAGTGTGTAGGCTGACAAAGGGCCTAGGTTGTGCAATGTAGAATTTCACTGGAAAGAACATGCTATGGAGACAGATGACTGGATCAAGCATGAGCAAGAATGGTTTTGAGGGTGAAAGCAATTTTTTGCTATTAGCTACTCAAGTTTTTGACTTCTGTTTTCCCTAGAAGATGGAACCTTAAAACAAGAAACTCCATAAAACAAAAATACAAATGTACTTCTTAAGCATGATAAAACAAGTGTGATATCACATATTTCATTTTTTTTCTGGTATATACAGAAACTTGCCCTAAATATTAATGATCTGATACAAAATTTCTTCTAGAGGCCTATTGTTTCTGAAATCAGTATATTCTCTAGAATAAAAAAAGAATAAATATACTTATTTTGTGATTTATAACAAATACTAGTTTTGTGAGGATGAATTACTTTAATTCAACGTGTGCATAAACATAATTAATTATATCAACATTTATGCTTCTACCATTATGTATGATGGGGGAAAGTAGGAAGTAAGGTAGTCATAGTAATTGTTTATGCTTAAAGCATGGCTTTTAAAAAGAGTACACTAAAGTGTAGTCTCTGACCTAATTCTTTTGTAAGATATGTCTTCAATATTTCAACAAATCCAACACATGTTAAGATATGTTGTTATACTACATGGTGATAAGAAGAACACTAATGGAAAAAAACCTTTTTCACCTCTCTACTTGTAAGATGTCTCCTTGTTTCTGAGGTGGTGAAAGGAAAATGTTTCTCTTCAAATGGTGCTAGTAACTCTCCATGACTTTAGTAGATGTAACAGTAGAATGGTTAGGCTTCTGAGCTAGGTCAGCTCTTAGGTGTCAGATCTTGCAGAATGGAGGAAAATGTGCCAAATGGGCATTTACTGAAGACATCTTTCAGACGACTAAAGTGTAAATGTATTGTTCTTCAAATACCAAATAATATGAAAAGGGTTTTATGCTCTGATTACCTAACATCATATATTTTGTAATCAGTTTTCCATTACTAACATTTTCCCCCAAATAGCAGGTCTGTGGTGGCCCCTACTGAAGCAATACTCAGTGTTCCCTCTGCTGGCTCTGCAGTACATGAAGTAATTCTTAATGCCACTCTGTTAGCTGCATTAACAGAAAGCTAAGATAATTTTGCAAAAAAAAATTGTTTCAGAATAATAAATTATCCCAGTACTGATGTTAGGCATTTCAAATTTTCAAATTAGGTAAATATTTTATCTTACTCGATCTCATTCAATAAATGGAACCTGTTTGCTCTGCAGGTGTAATAATATCTGCTTCTGCATATCTCCCGTCTCTCAGGCATCTGTGCAGCAGAAAACCCCACATGCAGGAAATGGTTATGGGTGAAGGTGGACAAGAGAGTGTATTCCACAGTCCTTGTAGCACAGAGGGGAGGAATACTTGTATGGAAATGAGCTTAACAAATCTAAATTTGCACTGATTTGCAAGATTTTTGCTTTGCATTAGTTGTAGAAACTGATTGTAGGATCTGGCCTGACCATACAGAGGATTCAATTCTAAAGAAGACCTAGGGGAAACCCTATTGTTACTTTAGTTGACAAACCAGAAGCCCCCGCGGGAAAAAGTTTCATTCCTTTATTAGCCGAAAGGCCTCAGGCTTTTTGCTTCCACACTTCCTGAACAGGGACCCTCCAACCAAGGCTGCTGACAGACACAACTTGTGCCCCTTTCCTTTGGGTTGCTGAGATTGGAACTGGACCAGGAGAGGGGAAAAATAAAATATGTAATTGTTATTTGCAAACTACCAAAAAAACAGGATTCTGGTATAAATGAAATCTGTGATTTATTTTTCCTGTTAGAATAAAAGATAAACCCACCCACCTTAATAGTTTGTCCCCCTTTTTCTTCCCATGTAACCACTCACTGGCACAAGGAAGTTCTGGCTCAAGGAAGTTCTTCAAACCCATGGCAGTCACTACTAACTCAGAACTACTGGGTTGGTTTTTTGTGGAGAACAAGCAGAAGGCGAGTATGTACAGGACTCCCCGAGTTTGAAGCTACGTCTGGCTCCTGCTGTCTTTCTACAGGCAGAACGGGGAGAAGGAAATCCAACCCAGGTCCTGGATTTGCTCGGTGGCCGACTGCCTCCCAACTAGAGGAGAAGCGGCCGCCAGGTGGCAGCGCTGAGCCTCACTGAACCGGCGAGGAGACGGGACAGCGTGGGGTTGGTTGGTCAAACTTGTTTCCCTCCCTCTTCAGGCCCTGCTGAGCCGCTCTCACCCTCCCATTTACCTTTTGTAGGTAGCGGCTTTGGGGACCAGCGGCTAATCAGGTGTGTCGATGAATTCTGATCGGTTTATTTTTTTGATAACTAAGTGTAGCGCCACCACCCTCCGCCTCCCGGTCACTCGTCCGAAGCTCCCAGTGCCTGGGGAAGCCAGGACTAGGTTTCCTTTGCCAGAGGTGACCCATTCCCGTGCATGTCGCGTAGCGGAGGCGAGCGTGAGTTAGGATGCAGTTTCTCCGCCAGCTACTCCTGGCTTCAGAGGGCAGTGGCAGAGAAACGCGGCCCCTTGCTAAGGCACCACCCAAGGCTGCCTTCCAAAATAATAAAAATAAAAATAAATGTACACATAGCTTTTGCTGGACCTGAATGCATGCCGAGCACAGCGACTCGGGCACTCTTCGTACCGGAGCTCTTTGGCCAAGGGTCCAGCGGGATCAGCCTCGCCTTTGCGCTGCAGTTCCCGGGAAAAAATAAGCGGCAATCGACTGAGGCTGAGCTTTTGGAGGAAAGTCTTTCCTGCTGTAAACATGTTGCTGTCCGTCCGCTCAGCAGCATTTTAACACGCGTTTTCGGTGTAGGTAGCACGGCCGGGAAGGAGTGGGGGTCTGCGCGCGCACGCGCACTCACGTAGGCGCGCACACGCAGCCCGGGCGCAGGCGTCCCTGCGGGGTCCCTGCGCGCGTTTGTCGTCGCCTCGCAAGCGATCGGCTCCTCCTTTCCCACCCCCACTTCAGGCCAGCTCGGCGCTTGGCGTTGGTGCCCAGTTCCGCCACTGACCGGAACTGACGGCCTCTTGCCCAGCACCCCCGGCTGCAAACGCCCACATGCCCTGTGCGCGCCTGGGGCCGAGCATCGGCCAGCACGCCACCTCCGTAGGGCTCGGGTGCCCCTTCCCTGGTTCCTGTAGGCTGAACCCCTGCAGCGAGCTCTACTTGGTCTCCGGGAGGCGGCGCGGGGATGGGGTGTGCGGCGCGTAACTGGAGAAAAAAGGCTCAAAGCCAAGGTGAGGGTGTGTGTGACAGTTGGCACCCGGTTGCTCCAGACTCCCTTCTCCAGGGACCTCGGAGAGGCAAGCCAGCCTCGGCGTCTGTACTCGCCCCACGCTCGCGTGGAAAAGACTGTCGTCCACCGGCAAGGCGCCCTGGCCAAGGCTGAGCCCCACGACCACGCCACCTGGAGGCGGGGCGCTGTGGAAGCAGCACACGCGGGGCTGGGGGAGACGGTGAGCGCAAAGGCCAGCTCACCAGACCATGCGCTTTTCCCTTGGGACCCCCGGGGCCCTGTTCCGGTCCCTTCTCAGCCCCACGCGCCACGTGGGCGCCCCGCCCTGGCCAGGCAGCGGGAGAGAAGCAATTACAGTTGCGACCTGGCGAGGATGGCGGCTGATGTCACTTAGGGAAAACGCTGAAACGTGCGCGAGCCCGGCCAGCGTTGGCAAAGCCACGCCGCGGCCCAGCAACAGAGGGGGAGTGGGGGAAGGCGCGGGCCAAAGCGAAGCAGCCGGGCTGCGGGCGGGGCGGGACGGGCGGAAAGTGCCGGGAGGGCCGCTCAGAATCGAGCGGCTGCGTGGGACGCGGGCGGGGAATGAGGCGGGCGGCAGCCGGCCCGGGCACTTGCGTTCTTCTCCCGCCCTTCCTGCTCCTGCTGCAGCCGCGGGCCCGTTGTCACACGGGGTTCAGGTCGGGCCGAGGGTGCTGGACGGGACGGGTGGGGCAAAGCACGAGGAACCCAGCGCCCCACTCGGAGGGCATGCGCTGCACCTGGCGCCCGGGCTGCCATCTGCTCGGAGTTCCCACCCCCGGCCTGGGCTGGGCCTGGAGTCAGATAAGAGTGCGGCGCGGGTGTGGACGGCACGCATCAACTGCCGCCGTGAAGCTGGGCCAGCCGCGGCGATCGTGCTCCTACTGAGTGCCCCTCCTGAGTGCCCCTCCAGCTGCCGGGAGCGGGAACTGCACCATCTGCTCTGCTACCCACAGGCTGGAAATGAATTCCGTGTATATTGTAAAATAAGTTCAAACCTCGAATCGTAATGCATAAGCAAATTCGCCCTGCCAGCCCAGCGACGGTGACCGAGACAGCTGGGGCCTTGGAGTGCTGAGTCTAGCAGCAGAGCCCACGGAGGTTTTCCAGTTGCTTCCTGTTCCACACTGAGGACGCACAGCTCAAAATTTTAAAGTAGGCTAAAAAGTAAGTTAGTAACACTTTATCTGACTCTCGGGGCAGATAACGGAAAGGTTGTCCTCACAGCACGCAGGTTTAACTCAATTTTACAAACCTCAAACCTAAACTACTACCTTACGATAGATACCTTGTGATAAAACTTGAATATCCTGAAATAAAATTCATGGATATATATATATATATATATATATATATATATAACCTGTGCACATAATAAAATAAGCAGCACTTAAACTACAGTATGATAGGGATCTACAAAATGGATAATAATCAGATGTGCATAGGTTGAGTATGTTTCAGCACAACACCCAAATTTCTAGAAATTCTCAAATTCTCTGCAAGGAATACTACTGTCCAGGTGCGAGTTAAGCATTGCGGGAGCCAGGCAAGCCCTAAAGAATGAGGAGACTGTTGATGACCTGAATTAATCTCGGATGCTGAGGATTCTTGTGATAAGTCAGCCTCCTGTTATTGGTGTCTTCATGTGGCCCTTTCCTCACTGACTGGATTTGGTCAAGGATTTGCTTCAGCCAATGGGACACTAGTAAATTATTATAAGAGATGTAAGCTGGGGACCCAAGGGATCCAATGGCATGCTGCAGGTCAAAGGCAAGAAGGAAAAGCCCCACATAAAACCATGTCAAAGGTAGTTTTATGTGGGGGAGAACCAACCATTTTATTCTCTTCAGACTCATTGATTACATAGACACATCTGCCTTAGGGAGGACACTCTGCCTCCTCTTGTAAATTTAAACAAGTCTAAAATCAGCTTCACAGGGCTGGGGAAATAGCTCCGTGGCACAAGTGCCTGCCTGGCAAGTGCAAGGTCATGAGTTTGAACCCCGGCCCCACAAAAATGAATGAATGAATGAATGAATCAATCAATCAGCTTCGCGAAACTCCTAGACATTTGAATAAATATTCGAGAGCCCATAGCTCAGTCACTTTGACATAGGCAATTAACCATCATGCACAGTTGCTACCAGTCCTACCTTAGAGAAATAAAGTACCTGTGAATGTACTTTGTATACCCATAGAATAAGGAGCTACCCAGAGAAGGTACTTTGATGGAAATATGAGTGTATCTTCATACTTCCTGTGTTGGATAACTTCACCTCTCCAACTAATAAATAACAGCAACGTTCCAATAATTAGGATTTTCTCTTTAGGTTAGAACATGGTTTTCCTAACTAGAATGTATGTTATCCAAGAAGTTACTCTGTGGAGTTACTATTTATAGATAGCCCACGGTGAAGTTCTTTATAAGTTTTCCAGTAGGTTTAAGAGTATGTTAATATGGGTAAGGGTCATCCTGGAGAGGGAGAGAGAACTTTGACAAGGTGTGGTGTCAGTGTCATGCTCTTACAGTTTTCTGTGCTCTTTAAACATACAGCTTTCATTTCTGGAGCCTGGAAAGTCCCTAATGTTAATATGTGAGATAGTATCGTTAAAATTACTTAGGGTTTAAGGTATGTTACAGCTTAACTCAGAATAGATATAGCTTACCTTTTCATGTGTATGCCTTAAAGGTCGGGGGGAAGACTTTTGAGGAAACACCAGGCCAGGTAATTTAAGGCTATTTATCACCAAGCTTTCATAATTTTATGATGTTAATCATGGCTTAGTATATCTAGTGGCTCAAATAACAGTTTGAATATTATTAGAATTTGGAGCTTTAAAAATAAAAGATCAGGGAGCTGGGGAGATAGCTCCGAGGCACAAGTACCTGCTGGGCAAGTGCAAGGTCGTGAGTTTGAACCCCGGTCCCACAAAAATAAATAAATAAATAAATAAATAAATAAATAAATAAATAAAAATAAATAAATAAATAAATAAAAGAGCAGTGAGAGAAAGCCCAGCGTCTTTCTGTTTGTTCAGGTCCTCCCTGTTGCATGGGCCTGGATAGGGTGGACTCTGGTCATGACCTGAGAGCTCAGGGGACTCCATACCTGCAATTCAATCATTCATCATAATAAGGCCCACGGCCTACCCAAAGACTTGGAGCTGTGGTTCACTCCTGTGTCCTAGGAAAGGGGGAAGTGAGTATGGGTAAATACTAGAAATTTATTCCATGTTACCTGTGGAATAAATACATAAGTGAATTTATTAAAACAGAAGTGAATTTAAGTAAATGCTATTCTCTTTTTAGCAAAATATAAAAATCAAACTTATTTGAATTGATTCAAATAAGGAAAAGAATTCTTTTTCTAGAGTAGAATTTTAGGGTATTATTTATTTTTATTTTTATTTTTTAAATTTTTTATTATTTATTTATTTATTTATTTTTCTTGTTTCAGAACCTTTGTTTGTTTATTTACTCATTTTTATGGCCAGCTCAGCCTGCCCCGAGGACAGGGCTGGCACAGCATGTGGTGCCAGGGATCGAACCGTGGTCACTGAAGCCGCCCAAGCTTTCCCAAGCAGGTACTTTAGACCACTGAGCCATCCCACTGGGCCTAGGGTATTATGTATTTGAAAATATCTCTAGAGACATGGACACTTCAACCTTTTTTTTGTTGTTGTTTTTGTGTTGTGATCTTTGTTTCTGAGATGGGGTCTTTCTATGTAGTTATGGCCAGGCATGAATTCACTGTGCAACTCAGGCTGACCTCAGTGATCCTGCTGCCTCAGTTTCCTGAGTGCTGGGATTCCTCCCAGGTGCCACATTGTGGTATGACTTCTTAGTAGAACATGCAAATAGCAGAAAGTGAAGACAGAAAAATGACAGTTAAAAGATGGTGTCAAGCATATGATAGTAAAACAGAGGGACAGAGAGAGAGAGAGAGAGAGGGAGAGGGAAAGAGAGAGAGAGAGGGAGAGAAAGGGAGGACATAGAGGAGAGAGAATCTATGTGGTGATTGAAGCATAAATACAAAACTGTCTGTAGAATCCTAAAAAGTAAAAATAGCCTCCAAAGTGTGTCTTGGTTATTTTGTTGTTGTTGTTGAAACAAAATGCCTGACACTCAAATTAAAGAGGGAGAATTTTATTTAGCTTGCAGTTTGCAGAGGTTTTAGGCTGTAATTAGCTGGCACCAAGGCAAGGTGGCATGGCACAGGGGCAATAGTCCAAGGTGGCAGAAGACAACAAGAGCAGCAAGAGCAAAAGCAGGGGAGGAAGCAAGCTTCTTCTTCTTTTTTTCTTTCTTACATTGTATATGGGCTCTCTGCCCACACCCACACTGTCTCTGTGCCCTGCTCTTCCACAAGCTAAGGATGTTTACAAAGTAAGGACCCTGGGCCCTTGCTGAATCATCCAGCTGAACTTTTAAACTTCAATTGATGGAATGAACAACATCTTAGAGTGGTAAGGGCATGTCCTTTTCACCCCAGGATACAGACCTGCTGTTACTTAACTAAACTTCTGGACTCCTCAGGTGGGTGCAATGTGTGAAATCCCTTATGATGAATGTGATCTATCTATCTATCCATCATCTATCTATCTATCTATGAAAATATGACTTCAGGAAACTTTAGCAGATACTATGGAAATTGAAAGGCAGTATAGTGACATCTTTGAAGGGCTGAGGGATAAATATAAACCTGTTTCTAGAGTCCTAAAATGTCAAAATAGCCTTCAGAAGGGAAGGTTAAAGAGAACCAATAAAAGCTAAGAGACTTTGTTTCAAGATTTAAAAAAAAATTATTTATTTATTTTTATGGTTGGCTCAGCCTGCCCTGATGGCAGGGCTGGCGCAGTATGTGGTGCCGGGGATCGAACCGCGGTCCTGAAGCCACCTAAGCTTTCCGAAGCAGGCGCTTTAAACCTCTGAGCCATCCTGCCAGGCCCCAAGATTTAAATAAAATTATGTGCTTTTGGAAAATAATTTTGAGCAGAAACACAAGAGGATAGGAAGGAATGAGAAACACAAAAAGGGTAAATATGTGGGTAAATTCAAAAGGGTTGTGATTTTTTAAAGCAACCCTGGTAATTATTTCTTGCAAGGCTTATATGCAGATGTAAAATGCACTGTAACAGCAGGAAGGGTGAGAGGGGTATAAATGGAGACAGCATCCTTGAGGCTTGTGGGAGTTCAGAGAGTAGGTGGTTATAAGTCCAATGTAGATATGCAAAATTTGAAGGTAACCAAAGAACCACTGAAGGAACAATACACAAAGATATAAACAAGAGATTAATAGAGGAAATAAAGTCAACTGTTTAAAAATCTTTGATTAGTTTCTAGAAAGGCAAGAAAGGCAGAACAAATAAACCAAGTGCAGACAGAATAAAACACTAAGAGCAAGGTTGCAGACTGCTAAGCAATTCAGTTCATAACTGCACTAGGTATGAAAGGACTGAAAGCCTCTGCCAAAGCCTAAGACAGTCTAGTAGGCTCATAAAAACCCAACTACATACTGCTTACAGAAGACACATTTTAAAATGTACCAATACAGAAGACAAGTTAAACAGACCTGCTTTGTACACAAACTACAAAAGGCAGTTGGTAAGTCTCTATTTTTAAATAATATAGAGAATTTAAGATAAAAAATATTCTTAGAGATATTTCATAATGAATGGATCAACAAAAATATGAAAAATACGGGCCTGCCAGATAGCTCACTGGTCTAAGTGCCTGGCTGATAAGCACAAGGACCCAGATTCGATCCTCAGTACCGGGTACTGCATACCGTTCAGGCCACTGAAATCGAGTATGTTGGCACACACCTGTAATGTCACCACTGGGGTGGCTGAGACAGGGAGATCACTATGAGTTTGAGCTGCATAGCGAGACCCTACACCAAATAAAAGATTTTAAAAAATAACATAGTTTAAAATGTAAAAAAGAATAATTGAACTCAAAACAGAGGCCAACAGTTACAAGCCGGAGTTGAAGGTTTGACCCTCGTGCTTACTGCCATGGTCTGAATGCGTCCCCTCCCCAATCCATGCTGAAATGCAATTGCCCATGGCAAGATGCTGGGGATGATGAGGTCATGTGGGCTTCACCTGCAGGAATGGAATCACCGCCCTGTGAAAGGACTCAGGGGTGACTGTTGGTCTCTCCCACTCTCTGTGTTGTCAGGGGACCATAAGCAGTGCACTTACGAGGCCAAGTGGTGGCTTCAGCAGAGGACAGATCTGGTGATGCTTTGATTTTGGACTTCCCAGTCTCCAGAACTATAAGGAATGAATTTCTGTTTGTAAATTACCCAGTTTAAGGTACTCTGCTACACAAACCCAAAGAAAGACAATAACTAGTAGAGCTAGACATATGTGCCAGGCCTGGGGTTTAATCCCAGTTCTGAAAAACAAACAAAAATCATGAAGGGTATGGAAGGTTTGGGGAAAAACAACAACAACAACAAAAAACTGTGAGTTAATTTGGCCTCATGGAGGTGGAGAAATTTGTTCACAATATTGTAGATACAAAGTTCTTAGCAGATTCTATGTTTTAAATTGAATTATAGTTGTGTTTTTTGTTTTCTTTTTGTGTGTGTGTATGTGGGACCAGGGTTCAAACTCATGACCTTGCACTTGCCAGGCAGGCACAGAGCTATCTTCCTAGCCCCAAATTTTAGTAAATTTTAAGAGTAGTATTTCATAGACTATACGTCTAGTCATAGTAGGATTAAACTAAAAATCAACAATGAAAAGGTTATCAGAACATCCCAAAATGTTTGAAAATAAAGCAGCATCAATCTATGCTTCAAAGGAGAGCTCATATTGGAAATTATTTTGAATAATTTAGAAACAAAATATGATATAGCAACATATATGTAACCAAAGAGCTTTGCATATATATGAAAAAATTAATTCCCAAGTTCTAACTGAAGAAACTAGAAAGAGTAAATTAAACCCAACGCAAAAGAACCATTATAAAGAGATAAGAGGAGAAATCAATGAAAGAACAGAAGCACACAGAGAAATAAGTTGTATTTTGAACATGATTAATATCCTTAGTAGACAAGACAAGTTAAAAGAACACTTATGCACCACAACACAAAATTGTCAATATCACGAAAGAGTTGCATCCAAATAGATTATATAGGCATTAAAAAGAAAAATATGATCAACAGCTGTGTACCAAATTCCTGGAAAAACCCAACTTATAAAAAGGAAGAAAATATAAATAATTCTGTGTTTAAGTCATTAAAATACATAACTTAAACCCCTTCTCACCAAAAATACCGCTAGACTCATATGACTTCTTTGGTTAATTTTCCAAAACTTTTTTTTTTTTTTCTTTCTGTATTTAGGTCAGGATCTACAGGGTGTTCAGGGTCTTACCGGTAGGTCAGGCTCGCAGTGATTCTTCTGTTTACAGCCTCCCAAGTGCTGGGATTATAGGTGTGAGCCACCACATCCAGTCTCAATCACCATTTCAGTGCGCCCCCAGGGCCGGGGCCAGCAGGGCTCACTGGGGATGGAGCCCCAGCCACTGTACTCTGCCACAGCAGGCGCTTTAGTCCGCTGAGTCAGGGTAGCCCAATTTTCCAAAACTTTAAGGAAGAAATAAGGCCAATTTTATAAGAAAAAAAGTAAAGACAAAAAAAAAAAAAAAAAAAAAAAAAAAAAAAAAAAAAAAAAAAAAAAAAAAAAAAAAAAAGAAAGAAAGAAAACCCAGGAGAGAGGCTTCAAAATTCATTTTTAGGCCACATTGTTTCAGATCCAAATTATGTACAAATGTTTTGTTTGTTTTTTGTTTGTTTGTTTGAGACAGGGCTCCTTATGCAATTCATGCTGACCTTGAGCTCACTTTTGTAGCCCAGGTTGGTCTCGAACTTGCACTGATCCACCTATCTCAGCCTCCCAGTGCTGGGATTACAGGCATGCGCCACCACGCCTGGCTGTACAAATGTTTTAAAAAAAGAAAATTACTCTCCAATGTGCATGTGAACATGGATGCAAAAAGTCAAACAAAATGTTAGTAAATGAAACACAACAACATATGAAAGGATACTATATCATGATCAGGTAAAGTTCACTCCAAGAATGCAAAATTGATGGAACACTGAAAAATAAATCAATAAAATACACCAGCTTAGCAGAATAATGGAGAAAAACCATATAGCCATCTCAGTGGATTAATAAAGGGGATTTGATAAAAGGCACATCTAATTATAGTGCACACTTTCAGCAAACCTGACAACCTAGAATATTCTGTATAGGGGAAGTTGAAACACTTTTTTGGTTGAAGTGGAAAATGAAGCCGCCCAAGCTTTCCCAAACAGGCGCTTTAGACCACTGAGCCATCCCGCCAGGTCCCCATTACTAAATTCTAAGAGCTGGTCTTGATCACTTGCTGTTGCTGGGATGCAACCCCCAGTGCCTACAACATAAAGGAGGACAGGCTTCTTTTGGCTCACATATTAGAAGTTTCAGTCCATTTTCAGTTGGGTCAAACATAGAGGCCAGAAGGTAGAAGGGCCTGAGCAGAGGGCCACTGCTCATGTGTGACCTCAAGGAAAGCAAGACAAGGAAAACGAGACATGTACTTCCTGACCAGCTGTCTGCCTCTGCCACCAGCTACTGTCTCATCAAAGCACCTCAGGTACAATGTGGTCTTCACTTCCAGAGTTTGTTACCTTCCAAAGGTGTGGCTTCTGAGGATAGGAGGCTCTCAGGAACATTGGGATATAAACCACAATGAAGCTGCTGCCAACATGGTGAGATATTGGTATAAGACTAATTGATTTATAGGCGAAGCACACAGCAAAAGTGCTCAGAAACAGGCTTATAAAGTTGCTTCATGAGTAACAGAGATATGACTGTAATTTTGTAAAGTATGGTATGTTTTTTCCTAATATATAGCCCTGGAGCAATTGTGTATTCATTCACATGGCGAAAAAAATGAGCCTTCACCTCTAATTACACCATATGTGGAAAATAATTCAACATATATCACAGACTTAAATGCATCAAGAAAAGCATGCTAGGACATCTTGATGCTCTTGGAATAGCTAGGGTTTCTTATAGGACAGAAGTCTTTTGACAGGAACCTCAAAAAAAAAAAAAGCTATTCAGAAGACGAGTAGTCATATAAAAATATATGTGTCAGGGAAACATAAGGTGCACCAGGTAAAATTAAAAAGAGTAATAGGAAATAAAACGGTGTGGGGGCCTGGCAGGATGGCTCAGTGGTCTAAAGCACCTGCTTAGGAAAGCTTGGGTGCTGCAAGGACCCCGGTTTGATCCCCGGCACCACATGCTGTGCCAGCCCTGCCCTCAGGGCAGGCTGAGCTGGCCATAAAAACAAACAAACAAAAGTTCTGAAACAAGGAAAAAAAAAACCAAACAAAAGTTCTGAAACAAGAAAAAAAATTCTTAAAAAAAAAAAAAAAAAAGGTTGGTGTGGATAGGGAGTATCTGGAATTCCATGCATTTGGTGAGTCTGCGCATTAGTCAAGCACAATGGCACAGTGTCATTACCTACTATGATAAAATATCCAGCAACCTCACCCCTAAATGCGTACTCAAAAGAAATGAGTGTGTACCTCCACCCAAAGGGACCTACAAGAACACTCATGCCCCAACCTGGAGACAATCCAAGTGTCCATTAAGCAGAGTGATAAATAAACCATGGCGTTTTCCTAACACAGAAATTAAAGAAGGCAAAGTATATTCAGCAACAGAGGCCAGCGCAGAAGGAGTGCATGTTTCACGGTTGGTTCCTTTTATTTGAAGCTCAAGAGCAGGCAAATGTAATTGTTAACGCTTGAAGTTAGAAGAGTAGTTAGCTTTTCATGAAGGGTTCACTGGGTAAGGTTATGAAAAAATCTTCTGGGATACTGGAAATATTCATATGAACTTATCAAGGAGAACATTAAGATCAGTGCCATTTTTGTCCTTATACACCTCAATAATAACAAAACAAAGCAAATCAGAGAAAGATGAAGGCATTGTTAATAGTTTATGTTAGTCCATTTTCTGATGCTAGAACAAAACACTTTAGGCTGGCTACTTTATAAAGTAGGACTATGAAGAGGACTATTTATTTGCAGTTTTGGAGGCAAGAGCCCAAGACTGTGCCACCTTGTCAGCTTGGCTTCTGGTGAGGACCCCACAGGAGATAACAACATAGCAATAAGAGAGATGGAGAGAGTAATACTTGGTGAAAGAAGAAGCCAGAGAGTCAGGGCCAGGCTCCATTGTTCTGTGGCAAGCAGTTGTTTTATTTATTTATTTATTTATTTATTCATTCATTCATTCATTCATTCATTCATTCATTCTTGTTTCAGAACTTTTGTTTGTTTGTTTGTTTTTATGTCTGGCTCAGTCTGCCCTGAGGGCAGGGCTGGCACAGCATGTGGTGCCAGGGATCGAACCATGGTCCCTGCAGCCACCCAAGTTTTCCTAAGCAGGCATTTTAGACCACTGAGCCACCCTGCCAGGCCCCAGCAGTTATTTTAGAGACTCACTAGGATCCTGCAAGAGCTTCATGTGACTCCTTCTGAGGAAGGGACACCTGTGACCCAATCCATCTCCTTAAGTCCTACAACTTAAAGGAGTCACTCAGTGCCACCATTCTGGGGCCAGAACTCCTCCAAAGGAACACTGGGGACCACATTCAACCTCCTCCAAACCACAACAGCATCCCAGTAAGAATTTTCAGTACTTTACAGCAGGATCTGCAGGTCTGTTCAGTGAAGAGTCCAGTAGTAAATCTTTTAGGCTTGCTACTCTGTTCTCTCAGAGCTCCTCAGCTCTGCCACTGCAGAGCAAAACCAGCCATGAACTATACATAAACGTATGAGCAAAGCTGCATTCCAGTAAACGGCTTACAAAAATAGATGACGGGCCATATTTGACCTGGAAGGCATACTCTATTGCCTCTGGCTTTTACTACAACATCACCCTATATTTAAATAACTTATGAAATAAAATTATTTCTTCTGTATGTGGTAATAGTAATAAGGCTTCTTCCAGCCAGATACAGTACGATTTTCTTCAAGTCCTAAAGGTAGATGGTGTATTAATTTTTTTAAAGAATTATTTTATTTTATTTTTTTCTTGTTTCAGAACTTTTGTTTGTTTATTTATTTTTATGGCTGGTTCAGCCTACCCTGAGGGTAGGGCTGGCACAGCGTGTGGTGCCGGGGATCAAACCGCGGTCCATGCAGCCGCCCAAGCTTTCCTAAGCAGGTGCTTTAGACCACTGAGCCATCTTGCCGGGCCCCAATGGTGTATTAGTTTTTTATAAAAACAAAGCAAAGAGCCAGGAAACCAGATCAAAATAATTATGCAATAAAACTTAATAAAAGTGGGATTAGTAGCAGGGGATTTGGAGACTTGGTCTTTACCTGCGAGGCTGAGAGAATGAACTGAAGCCCACCAGTTGCAGACTGATAGGGAAAGTGAGAGAGCCAGAGACCACACCAAGCAGAGGGAGGAGAACATGTCGGGAGGCAGAAAGCAAAGTTTGGCCTGTACAGCTACCGTACCTGGAGAGCGGGGGCAACAGAAATAAAAACGGAGTGGTGTGTAAGGCTCAGATCACACGGGATGGGGTCTCCTTAAGGAGGTCTCCTTTTCCTCCCTAAAATTTAATGCATTGTTAGGGATTCATTTTAAAATAGGTGAACAGTATCACCTTCTTAGTAGAAAACATCACTCCAGCCATTATGCAGAGAATTTCCTGCCAGAGGACTAAGATGGCAGGGAATGTTCGTAGGAGGCTGTGACAGCCACCCAGGGTAACAAAGTGGCGCCTTTGGGGAGAAGTGAATGGTTAGAAGATATATTTTGGGGTAAAATGCATATAACGTAGCAATGGATGGTTTGAGGCTGGTGTGTGAGAGAGATCTGAGAAGAGTGAGAAGCGAAACATAGCCATGTAGGAGCGTGATTAACTGAGTTTGCTAGAGATGCACAGTTAGGTTGCCAAGCGATGTCTGAGTTGGAGATGTTGAATGTTCAATCATGCCAATCAGTTCAGCTGTGTGCTGCCTCCAGTCTGAGCAGATGGTGGGGTTCATGGAGGGCTGGGGTTTGCCATGTTTGGCAGAGGGGGTAGAAGCAAGGTAATTACTGCGTTGTTCACAAAGGAGTTACACAGAGGGACAGGATACGTCTCCATAAACGGGAATGTAAGACAAATGAGGCGAGGGGCATGGGGTTGTGCTTTGGAAATCTTGACTTTATGGAAGATGGTGGACGTGTAGGGTGCTTGGGTCACCTAACTGTGAAGACGTCTGCTCTTCTGATTCCACCAAGTGCAAAATCAGAGGTGGAGAGTTCAGTGCACTCACAGTTTTGTATTTGCAATGGGCCATCAGGATGTGTTAATGTCCCGGATGATGAGCAGAGATAAGGTGCTCTGGAGTAGTGCCAACCAGGTGCTGAAAACCTGAACACATGAAGAGAGGTGACAGCAATAAGGAGGAGCAAGGTGTGCCTCAGCTGAATGGTAGCAGATCACATGTCTGAAAGTAAGTGAGCAGCGACCTGACTGCCCAGTCTGGGGTGAGTGATGGGTATAAGTAGGCTGGATGGAAGGGGGACAGGACAAGGGACTTGTGGAGAGGCCTGGTGTCTGCCAGAAAACTTACTCTTGAAGGATTTTAGGAAGAAGGTGGGTAATGGACCTAACACTACGGTCTCAAAGTTTTGTTTTTTATTTGTCTGTTTTTTATTTTATTTATTATTTTTATTCTTGTTTCAGAACCTTTGTTTATTCACTCATTTTCATGGCCGGCTTAGCCCGCCCCGAGGGCAGGGCTGGCGCAGCATGTGGTACCGGGGATCAAACCGCGGTCCCTGAAGCCGCCCAAGCTTCCCCAAGTAGGGGCTTTAGACCACTGAGCCATCCCGCCAGGCCCTTGTCTGTTTCTTTCTTTTTTTTTTTAAGACAACAAACATAGTAACTTTTGGAAACATTTTTCACTTATAAACCTATCTTTTCACTTTAAAACTGGTAATAATAGGACCCAGCTAACTAATGAATAGTCTCTATTTGGGATGATGATGAGCTGGGAGAGTCGTGAATGCTTTCAGAGACATGGGGTGACATGCTGAAGAGTGGGCAAGAGGGTCCCTTAGTCTGTTTAACCCGCTCTAACAAAATGCATGAACTGAGAGCTCTGTAAACAAGAGACATTCTCTTCTCCTGGTGTTGAAGACTGGGAAGTCGGGAATTAAGGCGCAGCAGACTCAGGGTCTGGCGAGGGCCTATTTCCTGCTTTGTAGATGGCGCCTCCTCTTGTATCCTCACATGAGGGAGATGTGCAGGGAGCAGTCTAGGGTCTTATTTATTTACTTAGTGCATATTAGTAGTGCAAAGTGATGTGTTTGATTTTGATATTCTGGTACGTGCACGTACCATCCCTTACTTTCACCCCTCGGAGCCCCAGCCCATTCTTCTCTCTCCCGACCCCCTTCCTGTCTCTGACACAGCGTCTCTTTTTATGAGGCTGCTAATCCCACTCATGAAGGCTGCACTCCGATAACTGAATCGCTTCCCAAAGTCCTACCTCCTCGCCCACTGCGCTGGTGGTTAGGTTTGAACATATAATAAGAGGGTGCACCATTCAGACCATAACAAATGGGAAACCTGGATTTATCACAATTTTTAGAAAACACAGTGGTTAGAAAAGGGTTATAAATCAGTAATTCGTTGGCAGAATCTGCCCTCCGACATATTTTGTTTGGCCCCAAACTGCGTTGGGTGTCTACTTGTGTTCGAAAATGAAATATTTCCAAGATGTAAAACTCTGAGGATTTACATGAAAATGCCTTTTAAAACAAATGGCCTGAAAACAGAGAGGGAAGGGGGAAGAGGGGTGAGAGGGCGGGGGAAGGGGACAGGGGAGATGGGGACGATTAGATTGTGAGGTAGGCATGGACAGAAGTGTCACAAACTCACTAGTTTGTACAATTAAATATGAGTTTATATATTTTTTTAAAGAAAAAAGAAAAAGATCCCTTGAAAAAGCTGGACAGGGCCAGTGAGATGGTTGAGTGGTCTAAAGCACCTGCTTAGGAAGGCTTAGGCAAACACAGGGACCGCAGTTCAATCCCTGGCACCACATGCTGCACCAGCCCCACCCCCAGGGCAGGCTGAGCCAGCCATAATTAAAAAAAAAAAAAAAAAAAGCTGGACCGACCAGATGTGGTGCATGCCTGCAGTTCCAACATGCTTGGAAGCAGATGCAGGAGGTTGGTCAAGTTTGAACCCAGACTGGGCAACTTAACCAGATTGTGTCTCAAAAGAAGGAGCTGAGGATGTAGCTCAGTGTGAGGACTGTGGGTTCAAGCCCTAACACCAACTGTACCCCCTCCAAAAAACAAAACAACAGGGGCTAGGGAGATGGCTCCATGGCACAAATGCCTGCCTGGCAAGTGCTAGGTGGAGAGTTCGAACCCTGGTCCTGCAAACAAAACAACAACAAAAGCCTGGACTATCTAGAAACTTTGAGCCTGCATCTCTGCTTGGACTTGAAAAGCTGGAGCTTAGGGTGGGCACCTTTAGATAGAGCAGGTGTCTCCTGCCATTTCCCGCTATTTGTGTATCATCCTAGTGTTTGCCATGTTGTTCTTCTTTTTAATATTAATCCATTAGTGAGTTAATTGTGTCGCCAGATCTCTATCAAGATGGGAAAACGATGGACTCAACAGAGACTCATGTTTCAAGAGAAGCAGGAGAAAACAGTTCCTAGTGGAAGTGAAGCTGCGTATTTAGTGAGCAAACATAATGGCCCAAGAACACAGCCCAATGCTCGGCAAATTTTCCTCACCTTCCCAGCTCCTGAGGCCTTTCTTGACATATATGAACCATCCTTTGAATTTTAAATAATTTTTGTAAAAGTGAAACTTAACAAAATTTGAAGGCTATAGAAAACCCTAACTTTCATCAAGCTGAGAAGAATACCCTGACTGTTAAGCCTTTGGGGTAACAATGTGGGGTATTAAGTAATTGATTTTTTTTTTTTTTTTTTTTTACAGTACCAGGTATTGACCTTGTGCTTGCCAGGCAAGCAAGCACTTATTCCACTGAGCTATCTCCCTGGGCCCCCAAGTAACTGATTGGTTAAAATATGATTCTTTTTTTTTTTTTTTTTTAATTTTTTTTTTCTTGTTTCAGAACCTTTGTTTGTTTATTCATTCATTTTTTGGCCGGCTCAGCCCTCCCGGAGGGCAGGGCTGGCGCAGCATGTGGTGCCGGGGATCAAACCGCAGTCCCTGAAGCCGCCCAAGCTTCCCCAAGCGGGCACTTTAGACCACTGAGCCATTCCGCCGGGCCCTAAAATATGATTCTTAATATTTGTTCACCCTTCAAGAGGTTCAGCATATTGATTATAGCACAATGTAACGCTAAAATTATGTTTGGAATACATGTCACTCTTGTCTTTTTGATGTGTACTGCTCCAGGTATAAACTCAATTACTGTCAAAAAAAAAAAAAATTGTTCATAGACCAAACAATGGTATGCTTTGTTTTCTCTGAATGTGAAAGGGGTTACATATGTCTGTCTTATTTTTTTGGCACTGAAACATACTGCTTGTGCCAAGTCAATCAGTAGAGATGGGAACCTTAAGTCATTGTGTGTCAATACCACTATGTGAGAGAAAAAGATTCTGGTGCCCAGGATGGGCATACTCTGTCACAGGAAAGAGTGCTGGCTTCTAGAATGAAAACAGAGTCAACACAAGCTACTCTTCCCCTCTCACGGATTCTTATAAAATACTCAGCTCTTGCAAACCTTAAGAATCAAAGTGTAAACGGTCATGGTGGCACACGCCTGTAATCCCAGAACTTGGGAGGCTGAGGCAGGAGGATTGGTGCGAGTTTGAGACCAGCCTGGGGTACCAAAGTGAGCTCAAGGCCAGCCTGAACTGCATAGCAAGACCCTGTCTCAAAAAAAAAAAAAAAAGAACCAAAGTAACTCTTTTCCAATTGGCCAAACTTGCCTTTGGCTATCTTCACTTGGTAATAAAAGCACATGGAGTTACCACAGTTCTGAACAGAGAGAGTCACAAACAACACTAAGAATGAAAAAGTCTAATTTCTAGTCAGAAATCACAGATGGTTCAGCATTTGTTGACCACAGTGATATTAAGAAATATAATCATGACCCAGACCAAATCTTGGACAAGCATAGAGGTTATATCTGTTTTCTAGGGCTGCCTAACAAAATACCACAAACTAGGTGCCTTTAAGTAACAGAGAGTTATTCTTGTATAGCTCTGAACAATAAAACATCTGAAATTCAGTGTTTTGCTCTTTATTTATACTTGAGTTTCACATGTCAGAGAGGCCATGAGAGATATCACGCAATATTTAATTTAGTGTGTCAGATTCATTTTACTAAACATTATGATCTCAGAGTACATTTATTTTTCTATAAATGAGTCAAATTTGTATTTCTTTTTGATAGCATAGCACTCCACTCCGTGTGAATACCACCTCTTTTTATGGGCTCATCTGTTGATGCACATATAGGCTGCTTCCAAGACTGAGCTGTACTGAATTGTACTGCTATAAACATGGGTATGCATGTATTGCTATAATATGGTGCTTTCAACTCTTTGGGGAAGATACCTAGAAGAGGAATAGCTGGGTCACATGAAATTCCTAGTTTCAGCGTTTTGGAGGAAGCTCAGTGTCCGCAGTAGTTGTACTAGTTTACATCCCCACCAGCAGTACAGAAGGGTTTCTTTACCCTGCAGCCTCACCAGCATTTGGCATCCAATTTGCGTTTATTAGTATGTTTACAGTACATAAGGTTTCTATTCCTGTGTGGAGCCCTACATGCACATAAACACATCTCTCTGCTTTCCCCATCCTCTTTTCCTCCTTTCCCTTCCCCTTCCACCATGTCTTGACCTCATTGCTCTTCAAGGAGGATGGATGGACCTACTTCCTGTGACCACAGAAGAAGCACAGATGGCCAAGTCGTGACTGGTGTAGGCTAACCTTGCATTTTCATACCTGCTCCCTTCTTGAGAACTAGCTCAGGGGTTCCATGAGGACATAGTCCCTTCCAAGAGCAGTGCCCCAGGGCACCTTCTCTCCACTGGGTGCCACCATTTGAGGGCTCTGTCACCTCTGTACATTGCTACATTGAAGAACAAACTTGCAGCACATGAGCCAATGGGGAACACATTCAAACTACAAACAAGTACTTATCTCTCTTTCTCTTTTTCTTATTGGTGTGGGGTGGTCTTTAAAAGTCCTAGAAGGAGACTTACAGGTTGGAGGCCTGATTCTATGGGTTATTAAATTGTGTGAGCACAGGCTACTTTACCCCTCTGGGCTTTAGGTGTATGTGCTGAAAACCATGAAATGATACCTCTCTCTGACACTAGCTGGAGACACAGATGACAGAATATCTAATGAGATTAGTGCATGATAAGCACTAATAATAGTATAAATAATAACATATAACATAAGTAATAACAATAAATAACATACTTATCATCATTGTTTTTGGACTACTTGTTAGTTGAAAAATAAATCCTCTATTATCCGATATTTCTAACAGAATGATACTGTGAGCAATGCTATTATGTATATTTTACAAATAAAGAAATAGAGAACTAAAGAACCTAAGGAAATTTGCCAAATAATAGCAGCAGCAGCAGCAGCAGGAAATAATTATAAAATGCTCACCATGTGCCAGACATATATCATAATTCTATATTAACTCTTCAGTGCCACAGTTTGATTAAAAAAACAGTTAAAATAATAAATAGAATAGAAAGTCGAGAGACAACACAGATATGCTTTTTTTTTTTTTTTTTTAACTTTTACATTTAGGAACATCCAATATGTACATTTTCAATTACTTTCTGACATTATCCAGGAAAAACAAAATGCACTATTTCTCTGACCTACCTTCTTTAGGGCCTTCTCCAGTGGCATTTGAGGTTCTGTAACAGGCGTGCCATAGCCAAACTAAGGTCTTTGGAAGAAAACAGCGTTTCAGTTAGGTCTCGTCTGTGGTTTTGTTCCACTTGGACTCAGGCTCAGCATCCTTGCTCCTTGGGAATGCACTTGGCACTCTCTGGGGAAATGTTACCTTCTCTTTTCTCTATAATATTGATATACCTGTCACCCTAAACCAGGGCCATAATTAATCTTAATGTGCAGGTGCTCCTAACTGAGGTCGGATGTTTGAATTTGCTTCATTCCATGCAGTCTGTTTTAATTTTGATTAATTGCCATCAAGAATAATAACTCCTCAGGGAAGATCATTAGGAAGCTACAGAATCGATTCTATTCAGCCTCAGCATATGTAAAACTAGTCACCACGACAGAAATGATATCAACATTCTTTACGTGTGTAAGGAATATCCACGTTTATTCTAACTGTACTTTTGGACTAATCACAAAAGAGAAATGCTTTTTTTTTTTTTTAAATGAAATTAGCAAATTTGCCTCTTTTTCCTTTTCAATTATTTTTTCAAATTCTATCATAGAAATCAGTGACCACAGTTAGTATTGTACACAGTGGAAGTAATAGACTTTCCTTATATACTAGGGTATATATACAAGGTGACTGAAAACTATAGTGAATGTTTATTTTTATTCTATTTTTGTATTTTTAGGGAAGATTCTATAGGGTGTTCAGGGTCTCACTCCTAGATGGGCTCATAGTTTACAGCCTGTTTACAGCCTCCAGAGAGCTGGGATCACAGGCTTGCACCACCACGCCCAGTCTCAATTGACCTCTCAGCTCACCCTGGGGGTGTGGCTGGCACAGTAGGCCTGGGGATCGAACCCCAGACCCCTGTGCCTGTTCGCAGGCATTTTAATCTGCTGAGCTATTTGACCAGTCTTTACAGTGAGTGTTTAAATTCAAATAAAATTTGTTACACTAAAATACTCATTACCAAAGTAATATGTGTATTTGAAGCAGGGGGAATGTTTCCAGGGTGAATTAATGGGAGTGTATCTTTTAGTGTTACATTGACATTTAAACATTCACTGTATTTTTATGGTCTCTCTCCATTGATCAATCACGTGTGTCAAAGAAAAACATGACTGCGTGTCCTCTTTCACCTGATTTACCACAAATGACACTTTGTGATTTCTGGCGCTTCCACAAAGTCTAAATGACCATGAAAGTCAAATGTTTTGAACAAACTCAAGACCCGGGCAGCTGTGACAGGAGAACTAAGGGCACATACACAAGGAGTGCTTCCAGAGCTGCTGCAGAAAGTGACAACAAGGATGGGATGGCTGTATTGGAAGGGAGGGGTTTATTATAAAGGAATTAATACTACGGGTCCTGTACTGCAATTTTTTTTTTTAAATTTCAGCATTCACTGTAATCTTGGATCACACTTCCTGCATCCCCATGCATATCTGCCCACTGAGCTGGCAGGCTCAGGAGCCCTGGTGGGTAGCGCAGGACTGAAGCTCACCTGAGGTCCTTCGTAACAGCTGAGCACCACTGCTTTGTTTCACTTAGAGCTAACACATCAGCATCCTGCCTTTAGCTTTCTGATGGCTTGTGCCATGCACACCACACCCATGCTATCCAGGACACAAGGATAATGACACTTGTCCCACTTAGAGTCCTTTAGTAGCTCCAGAACACCTTCTTCGCATGATCTGAGTGCTTGTCTGTTACATTCAGAGGCAACATTTTTAAGTTTCTATGTGGCTATACTAGCCAAGAGACGTTGAGGAAACAGATAGACTGCAGTTCTCAGGGGTCTATGGCAGTGAGGTTTGCTTCACACTTACTCAGTCAGCTACCTAAGGTGGAGAACTCATTGGTGGGCATTTGATTGTGAAGTTGTTTTCCTAGAGCTTTACTGAGATCTTATTCACATACTGCACAACGTACTTGTTTAAAGTATACGATTTATTGGCTTTTACCATGGGATTGTGCATACATTGCTAAGTCTATTTTACAACATTCTCAATACCTCAAAAAGAAACCCATGTTTCTTTTTTCTAGCCTTGGGCAACCGCTAAGCTCTGTTCTGTCTCTAACTTGGTTATTGTTCTCATGTGCAGAAATGGTTTTTAAAGTTGGCTGTCTTAACAGCAGTGGACAAGGGCATGGAGAGTTATGCCCGGCATGGAAAAGATTTGCCTTGGAAATGTCACATGTCTTCACATCATAGTCTGCTGGCCAGAATCTGTCATCTGGCCTTGCCCAGCTGCAGCAGTGTGGGGACATGTAGCTTCCATCTGGGAAGCGCATGCTGAGTTGGTGATGGGACATGCTTGTAATCCCAGCTGTGGGGAGACAGGAGGATTACTAGGGGTCCGAGCTGCACAGTGAGACCCTGTACCAAATACATTTTAAAAACAAAAACATCATATTCGTACAGATCACATCTCTCATTCACTTGCTTACCTCCCTTGCTATGCCTGGGATGCTGAGCCTCATCCAGGCATTACACATACTTACACCAAGACTTATTTTTTTGTGTGTGTGTGGTACCAGGGATTGAATTTAGGGCCTTGCACTTGCCAGGCAAGCACTTATTCCACTGAGCTACCTCGCTGGCTCCTCTAAGACTTATCGTAAAGCCCTCTGCTCCAGGAAGAAGCCCTGCTTGCTGCATTTTCTGCAACATATTCATTTTCTGTCGTTTCTGCATGTCCTGTTGCATCTTGGGTTCATTTTTAAAGCTACTCTTATACTAGATGAGCATCAAATGTTTACCAGGCTGTGAGGTCCATGAAGAAGTCTAAAGACAATATGAAATTCTAGACAAATTGTCTATATTTAGAGATAAAGGTCATAGAATTCTAAATGTGCCTGTGGACCTTAAGAACCTTGGTTAAGAACTACCTGCTGCATACATCAAAATATTTATCACTTAATGTGTGGTTGTGCTGATCTGAGCAGTTCACATGACCACCCCCATTTATTTCTTACAACTGCTCTCGGAAGAACATCATTCTGTCCATTATACAGATGAGCACATCGAAAGACAGCATCTCAGTAGCTCTCCTAGCCATGCACAATGTTGTTTCTCAGCATCATTTAGGTACTATACAAAAGATCCTACCACAAGGCAATGCGTGAGTGTCTACAGAATAACTCACAGAATCAGTTCAAGTAATAGTGGTGTATTCCAGGAAGAAGGAATGAAGTTACACTCATTAAAAAAAAAAAGAGGCAGAGCTGTTGAAATGTTTGTAATTACTGTGGACTTTCTTGGGTAAATTTACAAGCAAGGAGTAAACATGTGAAACATGTTTATTGAACATAGATTTCACACGTGATATTGAGTTCGGTGCTTCCTAAGCAGAACACATCATGCAATAGGACCATATAATTGAATTGAGTTCTGAATCCTTTACTGATGCTGGAGGAAGGACTGACTGGCAAATACAAGATGTTAGAGCTCACCAGGACTGGGACCTTCACGGGTGTGCACACACAGATATTTCTGTTCTGGTTTCAGAAGAGCAGGTAGGGAAGGTAGAAGGGAGAAAGGAAGGGTGGATATATGCCCTTGTCCTCTGTCAGGAACCACAGTATTGATTCCAGATGGGGCTGGCTCTCTCAGGTTGTCTGTTCTAGGCCTCCTATAAGGGTGAATGATTCAGAAGTCAAACATTAGGCTCTTGTTTGGGGGTAGAGAGCTGAGAGAAAGAATTCTGCCACCTTGAGAAATTTGGGATTTATTGAAGAGACAAATCAGAATCTCCTGGGATTGTACTTTAGCAATTATAATATTGTCTGCACATAATTTAACTCACCAAGAGGTTTAGAACTGAGAAAATATGTTCAGCCTTGTCCAGCCTCAGGTTTCCATGGCCTAGCTGGCTGTGCTCAGCAGATATAATTTAAGTGGTCCAACCTCATTCAGGTGAGCTTTACACTGTTCTGACTCTGTGCAACAAGGTGGTTAGGTCTGCAGAGGGTCAGTGTATAACCCTATGGACTTGAGGCTAGGTCTAAATACAGGTCTATTTGATGGCAGAGACAGATTTCTAGACCACCATGGGGATAAAGGGTAAGTAACAATGGTAATCCAAGGATGAATTCTGCATAGTCAAAGTACTTGCAACTCCACCTTCCAAATTACTGATGATATTTTTTCCTGTCAGTTGTTCTTTTTGTTGTTTGTGGTACTGGGGATTGAACTCAGGACCAGCTTGTGCATTCTAGCCAGGTGTTCCACTACTGCATTACTTCTCCAGCACTTCTTATTTTGTATTTTGAGACCAAAAAAAAAAAAAAATCTAAATCCTCTTGCGATCCCCTTGCCCTTGCCTCAGCCTCCTAAGTAGCTGGGATCACAGGCATATGCTACTATTCTTCACTGTCAGTTCTTTTTTTTTTTTTTTTTATTGCCCTCACAGTTATGCAAGTCCCTGGCTCTGTCTGTCTTGTTTTCTCAGTATCAATATATCTGGGTTCAAGAGGATGATGGGTGCAACTGGGATCCAGAATGCTCCCCTAAAGGTTCATCGTATTGATTGCTGATGAGTTTTGGGAGAGAATTGGCTCGGGATGGCTTTCTCAAGTGGGCCAAGCCACTGATGAAGATCGCATGGCTGTGCTAGGCAGCTTTTCATTGCTGGACTGTGATGCCTCACCCATTAAGAAGAAGACAGAGCCTTAACGTGACTCACGGCTTCAGAGGATGCCGCCTGTGGTGGCCTGGCTCCACAGCAGGACCATCGTGGAAGAGGGAAGTCGCAGAGCAGAGCTGGGCCATGCTGACCAGGAGGCAGCCAGGGAAACAGCACCAGAGAGGCAGGGCCTAGGAACCAGGCGTAGGCCCCAGGGTCTGGTCCCTGCAGGCTATGCAGACATACTCAGATTGTCCTTTGCCTTTCCTGCTCTAAATTGATTTTTTTTTTTTTTTTCAGAGCCAGGGATTGAACTCAAGTCCTTGCACTTGCCGAGCAAGTGCTTATTTTACTGAGCCATCTTCCCAGCCCCTCTAAATTGATTTCTCTGGGTATTCTGTTGCAGCAATGCAAAGCTGGTTTACCTAATGACTTGAAGAATAAAGTAGCATAAGATCTGTAAAGAAAAATATTTGGAAATCTTCTTTCTTTCTTTCTTTCTTTCTTTTCTTTTTTTTTTTTTTTTTTTTTTTTTTTTTTTTTTTTTTTTTTTTTTTTTTTTTTTTTTTTTTTTTTTTTTTTTTTTTTTTGTGAGACTGGGGTTTGAACTCACAAGCTTGCACTTTCCAGGCAGGCACTTGTGCTACAGAGCTATCTCCCCAGCCCCCTTATTTCATTTTTTACAACCTAGCAGGTATTGTGAAATATAAAATGAAAACAAAATCACTTAAAATATGTCCTTGGAGATATTTTTAAATTTTCCTCACTTTAGCCTGAATATCCTTATAACTGAGCTATGAAAAGCTCTTATTTTGAAATGCCATCATTTTGTCTCACAAATCATCTGAAAGGGACTCAGACAAGCCAGCCCTCCACTGAGTTACAGTAATAGAGACTCTAATTATTCAGTCTGCACCTCAACATGTGTTATAATTCATTAAAATTCTTTTTTTCTCCCCATTTCAGCTGGATACATTTCAAGATGTTAAATTCCAGTTGATTCCTGTTTCAAAAAATGTAGACAGTTAATAGAGTGTATTTGTATCTCATTTGCTTCTTAATTTGATTTTGTAATGATCTCTTTGTCCCTTTGGTTCTATAACTCATAGCTAGCTGTGCCTATTTTACCAGACAAAATGCAAATTTTCCTAGAGACTGGCCTGTACTGTCCTATAGCAAGGAAAAAAGAATTGATGTTGCAAAAGTGATTTGCATGTGGATGAAGGAATCCCACCACTCTCTGGACTTGCACCTGGATGCAAATCCAGAAGGGTGGGCCCAGAGGTGGGGCTCTAGGGACAGGGACCTGGAGTCCTTGTGGTGAAGGCAGGAGATATTACATTAGGTGACAAACAGGATGGAGAGGACAGCTTTGATTTTCAGCCACTTGGAAGATCTGCATATGCGGTTGGCCACTGGGCATTGGTGGCTCCACTGCATGCTGTCAGGGCAGTGGAATTTATGTCAGTAGTCTGGCCTTTGACTTTCACAGATTTCTTTGGGCAGCCTGACTGGGACAGGTTATCAGGTCCTCTGCCCGCATGGTGGGGTTACTATGGAACGTGGATAAACTCTGCATGGAAATGTGTATCTTTCCTACCCTGACACCATATAGTGTCACTGTTACTAGGCACCAGCAGACCTCTTGGAGTATTCTTCTTTGAAATGCATAGCCTTGGACTTGCCCAACGTGAAATTTATCTTTGCTGATTCTGGCATTTGCTATGTGGATAAGATTAGCAGGGCAATAGTTTGGTTTAGGTGGGAGTTAGGTCAGTCCTTTCATTTCTTTTTACCCATGAAAAAGCTAGATCTTTATATTGTAAGCCAATATAATATCACTGGGAAGAGTAGGCCCTGAGGATAGGCTATAAAGGTGAGAACTACTGCAAAATGAGGTGGCGTGTTCTTTCACACAACTTTTCAGAGAGGAATAGTATAATTTCTCCCAGAATTCTGCTTTGTGTCTTAGGATGTGAACTGGAGAACCATTTAAGAACTATTGCTTGCCTAAATCAGAAGGTAAATGAAGCTAGAAATAACTTAATACATATCCAATTACCTGAATATTATTTTATAGGCCTAAATAGAAGAACCTGATTTTAAAATTAGAGATGATAGCTTAATATGTTAATCTTGTATAAAAATTAAATCAGATTGCTCATCATACACATTATTTTTCTTAATGCAGTTTTCACTAAATAGGGATTTTTAAAGAGTAGTGCACTATTGCTAATGCAGTGATTATACTGGTTCAGGGTTATGTATTAGAAGAAGATAACAAATATCTGAGCTGATTAGGAATTTTGTCTAATTACACTGGTTCTTTCAAAAACACATTAGCTGTAGGTTGGCTAAATAGCAGAAGCATAACGACTAAAAATTTTGCTGGAAATTAAAAAAAAAACTGTCTTCCTATATTTCTCTTTTTTTGTTCTTTGGGATATTGTGTATCGAAGAATCTTACTCTGCAAGTGTTTGGAAGGGGATTTTATTTTATTCTATTATTATTATTTTTTTTAATAATTTTTCATTTTATTTATTTTTTTTTTCTTGTTTCAGAACTTTTGTTTATTCACTCATTTTTATGGCAGGCTCAGCCTGCCCTGAGGGCAGGGCTGGCTCAGCATGTGGTGCCGGGGATCGAACAGCGGTCCCTGAAGCCGCCCAAGCCTTCCCAAGCAGGCGCTCCAGACCACTGAGCTATCCCACCGGCCCCTTTCTATTATTATTTTATTAAAACAGGATCTTGCTATGCAATTCAATCCAGCCTTGTGCTCACTTTGGTAGCACCCAGGCTGGTCTCAAACTTACAGTGACCCTCCTACCTCAGCCTTGAGTGCTGGGATTATAGATGTGCGACACCATACCTGCTACATGGGGCCAGGTGTCACACTTGGGACATTGCATTTGTCAGGCAGGCGCCCATGCTTCTGAGCCATCTGTTGAGCCCCTGTAAAGTAATTTTAATAGACCTTCTTTTAAGTTACTTCTATAAGAGTCATTGTCTCTTTCAAATATATAACAGTATTCATAGTCTGGACTTTGAACTGAAAAACTTTAGAGTTACATAAAGGAGCCCTAAAATCTACATTTACATTAAATATTATCCAGCACAGAATTAGTCATATATATATATATATATATATATATATATTCTTTATATTATAAAAATAAACTATAAGAAAATTATCTTATAATAAATCTTACAATAAATCTCAAATAAATATTATAAGACTAAATCTTATAATAAATATTACATGCATTTTTCATGTGTAGGTAGCTATTAAACAATTTTATTAGTATTATTTAATTTTAATTTTTGTTTTATGATTTATACTGTATCTTTGACTTATAATCTATATATAAGACATGGTATGATATTTTCTACTACTACTAGAAACCTTAGAATTATATTTCCATTTCCATTGACTTTATATTGCTTTTTCCTTGTCTTTTACATACACACACACACACAAGTATATGTATATATAATATATATATATATATAACCTGACATAAGGTTGATGCTCTTTTGAAGAAATCTTCAATGACCTTTTAAATGGGTTCATCTAATATAAATATATATATTTTGGAGTGCCAAGGATTGAACTCAGGACCCTGCACTTGCTGGGCAAGCACTTATTCTACTGAGCTATCTCCCCAGCCCTTGAGGGCTCTTTATTCTTTATCCAGGATCATACAGCAACTTCTCTTGCCTTCTGGACTATGGTCTTTGTTATTTCCTATATGCTATGTCTGCGGATAGTAGAATATTTTGAGTTTGTATAACCAGAAAGTATTTTACTTTTAATTTCCAAAGGTATGTTTGCTAAGTATAAAATTCAATGAGGACAGATTTTCTTTCAGTCCTTTGAATTAATTAGCCTAGTTTCGTACCCACTTGCTCTTTTTTTTTTTTTTTTTTCTAATGTGGAATAAGATGCTATTTAACTTT